>JAJIBD010032509.1:0-98623 GCA_021461705.1 Cryptotis parvus | reverse complement strand
TTATTTTTAAGCTGTAGATTAGCGCGTGGTACAGGCGCATGGGTTACTAAAGACCAGCTGGATATTTATGTGGACAGGTGTAGTTTGAAAACATGGATCTGGACTCGCTTCTAGTTACATAGGGTTGTGCTTTCCTCCTCAAGGAATGAGCAGAATTTTACCTTTGCCAAGTGGATTATAAAAAAAGCTTTCTGGTATTTATGGAGGCTTTCATGGCTTAGTGCTTTTGTTTCTCAAAACAAATTCAGTTTCTCTAACAGGTCTGGGAGCATATATAATTCTTATTTTTAGGAATTTGCAGCTCATTATAATTGTCATGTGAGTTGAGTTCTGGTGAGCTTATAATCAGACTTCTCTTTATACACTCAAGTTGGGAAAACTCTAAACCTTTGAGTGACTCAAACAAATTTTCTGGAAGGATTCATCTTTAAGAGATGTATTTATCTGATCATTCTCTATACCACACTGTCCTTTAGTTCTAACGTGAAAAATAAAATAACCCAACCAGTGCTTGCTATGTTTGCTTCTTTTCCAATACTCCTTTTCCCCCTTCATTTTTACTTCTTTTATTCTAGCTCGAATCTTCTCAACCCACATTTCATGATCTTCTTTGTAACTGTTATGTATTCTCCATATATCTTACAGTTTTTACTCTCACCCCCAAAATTCAGGTAATGAGGCTGGTGGGATATAAATGTGGTGGAGGCTGAAAAGTGGGTCATTCAAGAACGGTTAAAGGGGTATATGATGGGGTTTGGAAAAAAAAGCTGTGTCCACTTGCCAGTGCAAATAGTTTGGCATATGTCTCATGTGGGCATGATGATTCTATATTATTTTACTCTTATTCTTTAGAAGCAATTAAAAATCCAACCCTTACACCAGGGTCAAATCCAGGCATCCCCACTTAGGCACTGTTCATGCTTCTGTACTTCTGGCCTCCTTCCAATTCCAAATATTTGTCAATTTCATTTGTCCTAGAAATGCAGAGTGGAAGCTCTCAGTGATCAGGGGTAAATTTACATGAACTGAAAGAAGGCTTTTACATTTTCTAAGAACATTGTAGGAAGTGCAGTGAAGTCAGAACAGCTGAGCAGAGGTTTTTTTTACTTTTTTAAAAACATTTGCTCCTTGCTATTTTCCTCTGAGACTTATTTGCTTCTCTCTTTGCAGTCTGGCCTAATCCATTTATATTCATTTGAATGTTTGTTTCTCTTTTTTTCCCTTTTTCTCTGAAGCCTTCAGTCATTCCCTGACAAGGTGATTTTAGCCTCATTTCTCTGTTAGTTCTTATTTCATTTTCTTTCAAGAGATGAAAAAAAATTCTACTTTAACTGGAAAAAATGTGTATGATATTTCATAAAGTTTTAGACTATGTTTTGGGAAATATTTGTTGTCACTATATTTGGAAGGATGAAATGATTATCATAGAATAATGAGAAATAATTTATATTAGGGGGAAAATAGACAGAGATGCTCAATTGTCGTGAAATTCATTATCTGAGTATTCTTATCTTAAAATTAAAAACTTGACAAATGTTAAGAAAGATAGTCCCACATGTCAGTTTATAGTAATAATGTTTATCTGTTTTTTGAGAAAAAAATACATTGAGTATATTTTGATGTGCTGAAAATTAAACATGAATTCTCTTATAAAGAGAGAAACAGACTCTTTCAAATACACAACACGTCTAAATATTTAATCTCGTAATCAAATTTAAAAGACTGTATCCACAGCTGTGCTTGGAGACACTGAATTTAAATATCAAAGTTAGACTGGTGACATCTGAAGAAAGGCCTTTCTAATAAGAGGGGACCCTGATAACAGAACTCTCTGTTCTGTGGACTTTCATGTTGATCAAGACAGCATGTAAGAAATTATGACTCCAGTAGGCTTATGCTTTTATGGTTTTTGCTTTGTTCTGTTTTTTGTTAGTTTTGTAGAAATCAAGCCACCTTATCTGTCATGACATCTAGTCCTGCTTTGGTTCTGATGGCATTGTTCTCATGCTACAATTAATATCTTTATGGTCTGGGAAGTTTAATGATATCATGTTGGTTTAAGATTCTTGGTAGTTTTCTACCTAGAGGGAGACTTTTTCTCTTTGAGGTGTGACTCAAAAAAGGTAAGAGAAAGGAGAGTTAAAGTAAAGAGAAGGCTTTTTGAGTTTGACATTGAGGAAAATTTATTACGGAGAGTTGTGAGACACACACACAAGAGGCATCCTGAAAGTGGCCCCTGCAGTACGTCCTCTGATCTTTCCTGGGCTTTTATAGCATTTTTTGCCTGGAGAGAAAGTGGGAAGATATTCCTCTGAAAAATTAAAATTTTTTTTTAAATTGAATCATAATGAGATACACAGTTACAAGGTTGCCATGATTGGGTTAAGTCATACAATGCTCCAACACCTGTCCCTTGCCAGTATACATTTCCCTCCTCAATGTCCTGGTCTCCCCTCCTACAAGCTGTCCTCTCCCTCACCCTTGCCCCCCCCCCCCGCCCCTGTGCTCTGTGGCAGAATTTTTCTCTCTCTTAGGTTTTATGAATGAGCACTCTAAAAAATAGAATTATGGGAGGGGAAAAGAAGAAAAAATGGAAGAATCAGGCATGGAGGGGTGTTAAGAAAATCAGAAGGTGATAGGAGAAAGATTAAGAGAACAAAGAGCTCATTAGATGTTTTTGGGCCTGAAAACTTATTTAATGGAAAAATATTTGCAGATAAATAAAGTAATAAATGCTTTCCCAAAAGTACTGAATTGAATGGAGAACTTAAATAATTTGTACTCAGGTAAGGTAAAGTTTTACTTAGGTGACAATTTCAGTTATATTTAAAAGTCAGACCCAAGGGTGAGAGTCAAGATCATAGGAATTTTTAAGTTAAGAAGACTTTCGTTTAAGAATTTCATGGAAAGAGCTTTGCCTTTCAGAGCAGAGCATGTTATTTATTGTAAGAGTTAGGAGGTTATTTAGTTTTAAAAAAGTTTAAAAGGAAAAGCAATAGCACAGTAAAAGTCTTATTCAAGGTCCCAGGGATTGATTTTTTGAACATTTGCTCCTCAGGAGATAAGTGGGCACTATGTATGGCGCTGATAAGATTCTAGCAAGGGAAGCCAATGAATCACCTTCCTTTTGTGACTATCACTTCTCTTCCCCAAATGGCTTCTCTCCTCTTTTTCCCTGCAATCTCTGAGAGTCAGGCATTTGCCCAAAGAAATCTTCAGAGTCATGGATCCTGAGTCAGAGAGATTAACTCTGCCCACTTTGCAGAAATTCATTTGATAGAACTAGTTTTTTGAGGACTTCAATTCAATTTGAATGAACATTTCTGATTGTCATTAAATTAGTCATTTCCTTTGTCTACCCATTCATTTAATTGGAAAATATTATTCATATATGTAAAGACTAATTTAACATTTAAGTAGAAAAGGAGGGTGAGAAGATAACAGAGACAGCTGGAGTATAGTACAGTGGGTAAAGTGTTTGTCTTGCATGTGGCAATCCTATTTAGATCCCTGGCACTACATATGATCCTTGAGTACTTCTGGATGTGATAACTGTGCACTGAGCTGGGAGTATTACTAGTGCCCTGAGAATTAATAGTCTAGGGCCTAAAACACCAAATATTAAAATAAAAAAGTTAAATAGTATGACAGAGATAATGAGATGGATAATAAGGTTAGTTAATGATTTATCTGACATAAACGAAAAATTACCTGAAGATTTTTGAGACTTTAACTATTAGAGGGGATTTATCGGAGAGTAGAGGTTGTCTCCAAATAATTAAAATAAATCAGAAGCACTACATTTAACACTTGATACCTTTAAAATAAATGTAGGAGTTATTGGTGATTTTGAGATTCCATTTTAGTAGAGTTGTTGGTAAATGATTCTACTTCAAGGAATTATAGAGTGGACCCTAGAAAGCTGAAATAGAAAATAATGATGACAAAATTTTAAGTGTGTTTAAAGAATGAACTTAATAGAGGTGGCCAAAGAGATGATTTGATTCCAGAGTATGAGCTTCTCACCACAGCACTTGCCAATATGTAACCATTTTTCACCTATAAAACTGTCAATTCCATGTGGTTGGTCTAACATAATTAAATTAGCTGTTCTGTAAGAAATAAAGTGAGAAACTTTTTCCTTCCTTCCTTCCTTCCTTCCTTCCTTCCTTCCTTCCTTCCTTCCTTCTTCCTTCTCCCCTCCCTCCCTCTCTCCCTCTCTTTCTCTCCCTCTCTTTCTCTCCCTTTCTCCTTTCTTTCTTTCTTTCTTTCTTTCTTTTTCTTTCTTTCTTTCTTTCTTTCTTTCTTTCTTTCTTTCTTTCTTTCTTTCTTTCTTTCTTTCTTTCTTTCTTTCTTTTTCTTTCTTTCTTTCTTTCTTTCTTTCTTTTTCTTTTTTCTTTCTTTCTTTCTTTCTTTCCTTTCTTTTTCTTTCTTTTCTTTCTTTTCTTTCTTTCTTTCTTTCTTTCTTTCTTTCTTTTTCTTTCTTTCTTTCTTTCTTTCTTTCTTTCTTTCTTTCTTTCTTTCTTTCTTTCTTTCTTTCTTTCTTTCTTTCTTTCTTTCTTTCTTTCTCTCTCTCTCTTTCTTTCTTTCCTTTCCTTTCCTTCCTTCCTCTTCCTTCCTTCCTTCCTTCCTTCCTTCCTTCCTTCCTTCCTTCCTTCCTTCCTTCCTTCCTTCCTTCCTTCCTTCCTTCCTTCCTTCCTTCCTTCCTTCCTTCCTTCCTTCCTTCCTTCCTTCCTTCCTTCCTTCCATCCTTCCTTCCTTCCTTTCTTTTCTCAGCAGCAGTTGCAAGGCAGAGTTTCTCCCAAGTCACCCCTCTCCTTTTTCCACAGGGATGAAGTCTGGCAAGATCTAGGTCTTCCTCATTTGTGCCAAGGGCTGCTGGCCAGGGCCGCTGACAAATTCTATCAGTCTAATATGACTGTCATTTATTTTCTCATCATTCTATTAGATGACCATTTCTCCTTTTCATAATTGCCTTTCTTTCTAGTTTCTTTTATAACTGCACCTTTTCTGGAAAGTCTTTCTTAACCTCTATAGGACTCCTCTTATCTTTGTTTGGCCCCCACCACAGTATCACTCATCCTGGAATATATCTAATGTGTGCTGGTTATTACGTTAAAGCTTCCATTATGGAAGTAGGTCAAAAGCAGGGTCTTTCCCATTTTTGTATTTCTTGTGACACTGAGAGCAGTCACTTACATCAGATATGCAGTATCTGATTTTAAAGTTCAGCAAGTTTTAACTTCAGGGACCAATAAAGGTTAGTAACAATGACTGGTTTGACAGTCAAAGAAATAAAAATAGATAATACAAAAATTATACAGTGGTGTGCTGGGTTTTGGAAAAGCTATTAGAGAATATGGGAAAAAAAGCACAAAAAAAGAAGACATAACATGTTAATTTAATAAGCTCATATCGAGTGCCTACAATGTCTTTGGATGGATTCTAGGCGTTGAATTAAACACTGAGCAGTTAGCCAATGTGTTTGGGAGGTTGAGAGAGGCAATAAGCAGGTATACATGTAAAATGCAGGTTTGATAAATGCAATAAGTAAACAACATTAAGGTAATATCTTAGTGAAATGTCACACTTGAGAATGTTGGGTGATTTAATTTGTATGTCAGAACTTCCTATGAAGGTACAGTAACTCAGGACTTCTCTATTTGGTTTCTCACTCAGGATAATGGATATGAAATCTGGATTTTTTTCCTCAGTCCCTAATAGTATTTTCTAAATGAAATTTTTTAGATCTATGGTTTTGTATTATAAAACTGGGTATTATCTACTTCAGTTATTTCTTTTTTGGGCATAGGAATTTCAGGGGGTGGGGCAGAGGGGGTTAAAGGATCATGCAAAGGCATTAACCCAGAAGCAGCATTTTCTATATTATTCGATCTTTCACATATTTCTTCCTTTTCCTTAGTTATAGGATATTTGCCACATATCCCCTGGAGGTTAAAGTTTCTCTTGCGATGATTCAAATTTAATCTTGATGAGATGCAAGCCAAGGTGCTAAAATTCTTGGATGTGCTGGTTTCCCAGCTGAAAACTCTGGGGCACCCTGAGTAGGACCACGTTTCTGTCCTGCCAAAGATGAGTGGCCATACCCAAGCCCACACCTGCTGCCATGCCAAGGGCCCAACCCTACTCCTTCACGACTAATTTATGCAGGTGCCAAACCAACAAAAATTTCAGGTATGCCAATTTTCAGGTGGGGCCATACAGCCCCCTACCAACACACACACACACACACACACACACACACACACACACATACACACACTTCCAGAAGCCGCACCCACACCATACAATCCCACACCCACTGCCATGTAAATTCATCATCCCAGTGCTAAAGATCCTGGAATTTCTGGAGTGTGAAGCTGTGTAGGGAGGCCTTGCAACGCCTCCGAATTCCACAATACTGACAGCCCCATAGAGGACACGAATTGGATGCGAAAGTAATTAGAAGTCAACGGACTCAATAAGTAAAAACAATAACACAGCCGACTCAACCAACAAAGAGCTTAGTAAATCCTCAGATAAGAACTTAATAATCCCATGAAGAGATATAATAATTTTCATAAATTTTCTTTTATTAAAGTAATTTTTGGTAATTCCATTAACTACTTAGTTGTAACAAGCAATATTAAATAAATTATTTTATGTCTGTTAAGGGGGAGGGCTTGGGAGTGGTTGGAAAACTTGGAACTATGGTGGAGGAGAGTTACACTGGTAGTGGGTTTGGTGTTGGAATATTGAATGCCTCTAACAACTGTATTATGAATAATGTTGTAAGCTACAGTGTTTAAATAAAGTAATGCAAAAAGAATTTCCCTTTGAAGATAACTATTATCATAACTGAGATATGAGTCTCGGGAATGGAAGATTGCAACATGAGAACAATGGACAAGTGCACCAGAATTACCTAAACCTGTATTTTCTTTCCTGGGATAGTATAAATAATTTGGAATGTATTATTGCTTACAAAAGTATAGACAGGAAATTCATTATATATTTTTAAAGTTCCTGTTTGGGTTGTTTCCAATGCATGGCTGAGAATGATCATTATATTTAAAAATCATTTTTTTCTCAAATGAGAATATCAAGCCAAACAAAATAGCAAGTTTTTGCTTTTCTCTGCTTCTGAACAGGCAGTTTTCCCTTTAGTCAAGATGGTAAATGACTTGTGCACTGAGATGAATTTAGCTGTAGCAGCTTGATACATCTAGGTCAGACAGCTGTCTTTGGCATATATCCATCTTCCTCTGTACTGCAAAGTGCAGAAAACCTTCCCATTATGTTTTTTTTTCTTTTAGCTTCAGCAGTACATGCAAAAATGTCACATGGTTATATTTCTCCAGGCTTGCAGGAGGTGGGAAGTATAAAACTGCTTTGTCTTGTTATCTAAAAAGTTGACATTTTGTCTTTCTCACTTATTAGAGTGAAAAGGGAGCCCCATTCACAAAGGGGGTCCCATGACTCTGTCACAAATATCAAAATATAAAATCAGTTAAATTAACTAAACAATCAAATGAAAGTTCATTAACAAAGGGGTCCCATGACTCTGTCACACAAATCAAAATATAAAATCAGTTAAATTAACTAAACAATCAAATGGAAGTTCATTATTTTTTAAACTTCCTTTCTATAGCATCATACACATTTTTTTTTAAATGTAATCACTGTGAAACACACACTTACAAAGTCGTTCATGAATGCCGTTTTGAGGAGCTAGGGTTGGTGATCAAGAGAGAATGTGGCCTTCCCCGGAGTAGAGAGAGAGCATCCCAGGACATATCCCAGCATCACGTTATGAAAGCAAACATCTCAAGAGGGGCAAGTCTTTGGTGACGAGTCTGTTTCAGCACCATGTGAACTCAGCAGCAACTGGTAAACTTGAGAGGCTGCTTATATGCGTGTTTCCTTTGTTCACGTCGGCTTTTATGGGGTTTCTCTCAACCTGCTTCACTTGGGTCTTTCCACTTAGGCAAGAGACTGTTGCTAGGGTGGTTGGCAAGAGGAAGAGTTGGGAGCACTCGATGGTCTTCTTTGATATTTCTTTCCTGTCTTTGTTCCTGCTGAAGCTTCTCTAGGAGCGGGTTCCTGTTTGTTCTGGGTTTTGCTGGTGCCAGGTAAAGGTCTTATCAGGTCTTTGTTCCTGAGCCCACAAGGTTTTTATTTATTTATTTATTTATTTATTTTTTAACAGCCTTAAGGCTATAGGTTTTATTACTCCCATGGGTGGGGGAGTGTAGGGTAGGTTCCTTTTTCCTATGTGTCTACCTGCTTTCTTCACTAATATAGTAGCTCCTCTCTTTCAATTGCAGTAAACTCTTCTACCTATGAAACATCTATTTTTGAAGACTTTTTTGAAATGGTAGCACAACACATATAATATAGAATTTAGCATATTAAGTGCATTTTAAGTGCACATTTCAGTAGTTTCTATTCATAGTGTTTTGTAATCAATCTCCAGAATTTCTTCATCTTACAAGTCTGATAAGTTACATCATAGTATTTATCTTTTTCATGATTGAATTAACTTGACATAACGTTGTCAATTTTCAACGATGACAAAGCTATAAGATGGAGTGATATTGCAGTGTATTTGTATACCACACTCTGCTTAGTCATTGTCTATTAATGGGCACTGTGTTGCTTCCTTCTCTTGGTCATTGTAATAAACCTTCTATTAAGAGGAGTATGCAAATATATGTTCAAGATTTTGCTTTAATCATTTTGGATATATGTCCAGAAGTTAAATTTCTGGAACGTATATCTGGAATGTAGAAATGGTGGTTCCTCTGGATTTTTGTTGTTTCGGGTTGGCATCTCTGTGTTCTTTCATTTCCCCATGGTTTAGATGTCACATTCACCATTCATGAGGGTTAGTGAGTCACTGCATTGGTGTCGTTTATGTCCAGGTATTACTCAGGTTGGTGCTGGGAGCAGGCGGGAATCTGTGATATCCTGGTACCTTTGCTCTAAAGGCAGGTATGCTTAGATTCCACATTTTTTATGGTATTGTTGGAGTATTGTTACAAGTCCCCTTGACTTGAGATTTTGAGGTAACTAGCCACAACCAAGGTCTCCTGAAAATATATTGTAACTCCAAAAACGTTCTCAGCTTTGGTGTGAGATAATGGGAGTCTGGGGTCAGGACAAGTGAGCATATTTGGGTTGCTCACCTCAGATACTGGGAAAGGCGTCCAAGAAAGTTTCATTGCCAGGAGCTGCACAGGAGCTCCAGAAACCACTTTTGAGCCTGTTGCACAGCACAGAGTCTGGGGGTCGGGATAAGGGCAGGTGGCTGGTGATTTTGATAATGATAATTTTTCTTGCCTAGGAGCATGGGCCATCTTTCCATTTCTTTGTATTTCCTATTTTGTTTTACTATATTATCTTTAGTTTTTGGTGAATATATCTCTTGTTTCCTTTGCCATGTTTCTTCCTAGGTACTTAATTCTTTTCAATGAGATCATAAATGGGATTGTTTGATTTCTTTCTCTTCTAGAATTTTGCATTTTGAAATGCAAAACATTTTTATGTATTTAGCTTGTAGCCTTACTTTATTGAGGCTACTTTATTTAGTGAGGGAGAGAGTGAGAGAGTGTATAATTATGAAGAGTAGAGCTGGGAAGAAAGGAAGTTGGAAAATGAGTGTAACTAAATTCTACATGGAAAATATACTAAAATATTATATCTAAATTTTGAATACTGAAGTCTTCTGATGAACCTAATCACTATCATTAAAATAAATTACAAATAAGTTATCTAAGAAAAAGATGGGTTTGTTAACATCCAGAATTAGAGAAGTTTCTTTAGAAACTCAAAGACATTTATGTAAATACTGGAAACTGTTCTATATTTCTTAAAAACAAAGATTACTTATATCTTTAAAAAAAATCTGATACAGTGCATTCATGTGTGTGTAGGGGGGGTATTTTGCTAATTTTGGTTTTTCAGATTCCATTTACTCCTTTTCCTTGATAATAGTGTTTAATTTTTTTTCCAGGAAATTATTTTACCTTCATTTTGAGAAGAAATATGAGCTAAAGAAATAGCACTCATATTATTTCCTAGACAAGGGCGTGCAGGGGGTGGAGGACTATGTTAGCAAATCAGACTGTTATCTTTCTCAATATCATAATTGAGGAAAGAGATAATGCTGTCAAACTTCTTAAAATATTGATTCAAGGAGATTATTCATTGTAAGTCGATGAATGTCTTTCTAGGTTTTCTATGAATAAATTAATGGTCTAATCATGATTTTTGCAATGGAAAATTTGGTTGTCAGGTTAATTTATTGAATAATCAGAAATACCCTTCCCTCCACCAACCTGCCTCCTTAACAGGCACATTAAAATAATTATTGTAGTTTGTGTCTCATGCTTATTATTGATAATGTGGCACACGCACACACACACACATACACACTCCTGCCTTACCTCTACATACCAATGTGTTAAGGCTTCTACACTTGCCCCTATTACCTTGCATTCATCTCTTTTAATTCTCCCCAATATCTCTTCTTCCTTGATCTTTTCATTATTGTAGTATAGTACCAAGACTTTGTCCTACTCTAGTACTTTTTTGTTTCCTTGTCATTTTATTCTACAAAATAAAAAATTAAAAACTCTTGTTTCCTGGACTTTTGAGCTAGTAGAGTTTATAAAACTATCTTACTGAGGGACCGGAGAGATAACACAGTGGGTAGGGTATTTCCCTTGCATGCGGCAGATGCGGGTTTAATCCTTGGCATCCCATATGGTTCCCCGAGCACTGCCAGGAATAATTTCTGAGCGCAGAGCCAGGAGTAACCCCTGAGCATTGCCCGGTATGACCCAAAATAAAAAAATCTTACTGATTTTGTTGGTATGATCGAATTTTAATTAATTCTAACTTGGTAAGCAGAGATGCTTTCTGTTAGCCACTACCCAAAAAACTCTGAAATGTATATGAATAAGGTGAGTTCTCAGTAAGTTTTAATAATATGGGAAGGTCTCAATTAGCGTTTGCTGTATAATAAACCACCTCTAAACAAAGGGGCTTGAAACAACAACCATTGATCTCCCACAGTTCTGCAGTTTTGAAGATTAGAGTGGGTTCTGAGGATGATTCTCTTGGTCTCAACTTGATTATTTTATATTTATGTGGTGAGGAGCAGGTCAACTGGGCGTTTTTACTCCCCAGGATTGGTTGGTCATCCAAGATACTGTCCTAGGTTTGTTCAAATGATATTTCAGAGTTTTAAGCAAATCATGGATATGTAATACGACGAATCATTTTGTCCCCAAATTCATAGTCAGAAATTCTAAACCCCAGTACCTTGAACTATAATGAAGATAATTGAGGGTAACATAGAAAACTCTGCTTCAGTTTGTTGTCCTAATAAGAAGAAATATAGATACACAGATACACAGAAATATAGTATGATACACAGAAATACAGTAGGGCTGCGCCAGAAGACTTTGTGAGGATCCAACAAGCAGTTTCCGTTTGCAAGTCAGGGAGAACATCTTAGCCTCTCAATATTTTTATTCCATATGTTAACCTCTACAGTGCAATATAATTTTATGATAACCCCAGAAAATTAATAATACAGGAAGCTCGGAATGTCTCGTATCTTTGGCTCAGAATTAGCACAATATCACTTTAGCTGCAGTATATTGATCAGATTGTCACAAATCTAGCCCAGCTGGCAGGCTAAGCTTCAAATGAATAAGAATACAGTGGGTGGGGGAGGGATAATTGTGATCATTTGGCAAAGTCTGTCACAATAATTTAAATGGCATGAAAGCTAGCAGAATAAAAATAGTTATATTAATGCAAAAATGTTGGATACTTACATCTACAAATAAAATGTATCTGTAGCATATTTATATTTTCTGGAGTGGAAGAGACTAGTTGGTGCTCAGCCTATGGTCGGCATGATGAAAATGTGTCCTGGATTGCAAGGATGTGAGTTCCTGAAAAGTAAGTAGGGGTCTTTTTCCCTTTACAGGTGGAGTTATATTATTTGGTCTTAAATCTCCATGTATAACGGAGTATTTCCATGCATAATGATTTTTTTCAGTAAAATAGTTGCCAAAGTTAAATATTTGGCATGCTAGAGAGGTAGAAGAGAGATACTCTTAACGATTTAATTTTTTTTAATTTAAGAAAATATTTATTTTAGGAAATAGAATTATTGGAAAGTAGAATGGAAAGAAAGGGAAAGAAACTCTCCAGATGAAGAGGAACTTAGTATAGGACTAAGTTCCTTTAACTGGCCTTTAAAAAATGAATGCCAGGTATTTAGAGTGTATCTGTGTTACATTCATTTTTCCATCTCTCATTATTCCTGTTCAAACGAACATCGGTTTCTATGGTAGAAATGGCTTTTATAAGTTACATTTTAATACTTCCGGAAAATTAAAAAAAATTATTTTGGAGTAGAAAATTAAGAGTTAGAAATTGGTGTTAGAAATTTTGCAGAAAATCACATGCTTTCAAATAACACTTTTAAAATAATATTTAACACTTAGAGGGAGAAACTGACTTATTATTAACAAAAATTATTTATTCTCTCCTTTATTTTTATTTTTTCTTTTCTTTTTTACTTCCTTTTTTCTTTTAACATTCTTTTTCTGTATGACTCTCACAACTGAAAATTCTCCAGTGACAAAATTAAAGAACAGTGAAGGATTTATTGAGGTGACAACAGGGTGACAGGAAGGGTATTAGCAGTGCTCAGTATCTGCTGCTCACTGCTTATACAACAAGTTCAGTGAGTTCTTTTCCCCCCTCATAAGATCTCATCTCCCATTTGTGCTCCGGCCTGTCTTCACTGAGAGTCTCAAACTTTTAAAAAAATCTTTTATAAGGCAAAACACTTATTTATTTGTGGCATATAGAATATCAGGATAATGGAATGAAAGGTACCCAAAGGGGATATGCTGTTGGATTACACCAATTCCAGTGCTCCTGGAGGCACACACTATCCATTGGGGCACACCCAATCCTCTGTGTTTAACTAACCTCTCCTTTGTGTCCTTCCTTGTTAGTCACAAATAGCTCCTAATGGACACAGTAACTTACAAGTTAAACCTTCTTGTGGCTTTGGATTTTGTATATGTAAGTGAAATATTGCTTTCTCTTTACTTTATGTCCTTTGCATATTTTTATGTTATAACAGTGTCCTTTTTGTAGAGGCACAGGAAGACAGTTAATGCTGTGATTTTGTAACATAGGAATTAATTTAATGAAATATTTACCTGACTTAAACCTCAGTTGCCCTCAGATTGACTTTAGTTCTTTACACCCCCAAAATGGGTCCTGATGCCAGACTTGGATAGACACAAGCCAAGCTGCAAGTAAGCTACGCTGACTTCAGAAACGAGCAGTCATAAAGAACCCATAAATTGCCATAAAGAAACATAAAAGAGCACAGTCATGGAACAACTCTGTCATGACCAAAAATAAACAAATGAGTATGGAGCATGTTTGGATTAGGAAAAACTAACTTGACCTAAAGACCTTAGTCTGGGATATATAGCCACATGACCCCAGGAGAGGCCACCCTTTCTGATAAGTCTCAGAGACCATTTTAAACTTATTCAGGGTGTAGATAAAAGTCTATATCTCTTACTGTGCTTATAAAATATGACTAGAAATATCAGTGAGAAATAAATTTAATATTATTTATGGATTATGGGTAAAGAAAATAAGAAAGTGATAAGCCCAGTATATGGAATCCCACCCTTTGTCAGATCTAGAAGGAATTTAGAGTGCTGTAGCCAAAGGATGGAATTATTTCCTTGAGTGAATCTCCTAGAAGATTGTCCCTTGTAAGAAGGGACTTTACATCAGATCATTGTGTACCACACGTATCTGTATTTGCTACTCCCAATCCTTTATTATTTCTCTATAACTAGCTGGTACACGAAGTTAAACTGCCACTGATTACCAACAATTGGGGGTTCTGTTCCTTTGCCCATTGGTTGGGAGGTATGGTTGTTGGCCCTGAACATACAAGGGGACCCCCTCGGATTCAGAAAATATGCCTGGATTAGCTTTGGTCCTAGGCTATAGAAAGGAGAAGACAAGGAAGGAAAGAAATTGAGGAGGGAAGTAAGAAAAGGTGGATTGGAGGTAATAGGGGCAGTGGTCAAGACCTTGGGCACATCAGTGGAGTAGAGGTGTGCTGTGTGTCTATATCTAAACCAAAGAGTGGACATAACTGACAGCATGAAATCCAAACTACAAAAAAGCAAACTTAAAAATATGCCTATCAGGGCCGAAGCAACTAGAGCATGTCTGGTGTTTGCCTTGCAGTGGCCGACCCAGGTTTGATCCCCAGTGCCCCATATTGTCCCGTGAACCTATATATTACCCCTGAGGAATAATTCCTGAGTGCAAATCCAGGAGTAACCTCTGAGAACCGATAAGTGTGGCTCAAAAAACCAAAGGAAAAATAAGTGTCTGTTAAAGAGGCAGGCTAGATAGTGGGAGGAACTTTGGGCACAATAGTGGTGTGATTTGTATTGGAATATTGTATGCCTTAAAGTCTATTATGAACAACTTTATGAATCATGGTGCCTTAATTTAAAAATATATATGTTGTGCAAAAAGTCATCGGGCTTAAGTGGAGATGGAGCTGGGTCCCTTTTCCCCACCTCGGTCTCGTCTGGGACGCCCAGTGGACTTGCCCATGGACTGCTCTGGGCTCACGGCTGTAATCCAGAGACACTGACACACAGGATAGAGCTGCTACTGGCTCTTCCCATGCTCAGCTGATCATGAGGCGTCCATAAGGGAGGGCAGGTTCAGGCCCTGGCCCGCCATCCCAATAGAGTCTCAGAAGAAGCCAGAGGAACCACCCGCACCATAATAGCAGTCATTTTCAATGTCTGGACTCCACACTTTGCAGAGCACCACCCTAGAGAAGCCTATTTCAAGCCTAGGTATGTGGGTCTCAGCAACTAAAGTCAGTGGGCTTCCGTGGAGATGGAGCTGGGTTCCTCTTCCCCCCCATCTCTGTCCCGTCCGGGAGCCATGGTGGACCTGCCCGCGAACTGCTTTGGGACTGTTGGCTGTGATCCAGAGACACTGACACATGGGCAGAACTGCTACCCGCTCTTTTGTGGTGTGTGACTGCTTTTGTGACTCCATGGCTGCTTCGTGGCATACATTTAATACATTAAACTAGTAGAAACCAACCACGTTCTAGAAATTCAGATGGTCAAATGCAAGAACAGAAATAGACCAGATTAGCCCATAACAAACCAGGAAAAAATGTTCCGACTTTACCAATAGCATTGCTGTATATGGACTGCAACGGTCAATACAATTGGTGCCAGCTGAGGGAGCAGGCATGGGGATGGGGAGTGGTGGGAAATGAGTGTCTTTGGTTGTGGGAACACACTGGTGGTGGGATCTGTGTTGGCTGATGAAATATTTAATTAAAAAGTGTGGAAAAATGGGAATAAAGGATGGGATAAGAGTGAAAAAGATAAAGAACCTCCGGCTCTGGGCACATCTCTTCAACTCCACCGTTCTCCCTGCATTAACATACGCCTCAGAGACCTGGGCCCTACTAAAACAGGATGAGAATGCTATTCGGGTCTCCCAAAGAGAAATCAAAAGAGCTATGCTTGGAATATCACGCCTCACTCAAGTGAAAGAAGGAATCCGGAGCTACGGCCTCCGTCGCTGTTCCAGAGTCAGGGATGCTGTCTCGTTTGCCAAGGCATCGAAAATCAGATGGGCTAGACATGTAATGCGATTTGGAGATGACCGCTGCACTAGAGCCATTACCAACTGGATTCCACGGATGTCAAAAGATCACGTGGGCCGCCCACCTACAAGGTGGTGAGACTTCTTCATCAAGACCCTGAACGTACGGTTTGAGGCTCTTTGTATTCCTGAAGCAACCAGATGCCATTGGGCTACACTGGCTCATGATAGGGTCATATGGAAATATTACTGGGGCCGGCTTGAGTAAATCAATGAATAACGGGATGTCAAGTGAGCAAGTGATATTATATATTATATATATGCAATATAATTAGAATGGGAAGGAATGGGAGTGAAGATAGATGGTCGGCAACTACACCACCTCCGCTTCTCTGATGACATCATTCTAATAACACCAAACATTAGCCAAGCGGCACAAATGCTGGCTGACTTCGACCGAGAATGTGGAAAGATAGGTCTACAGCTGAATCTAAAGAAAACTATGTTTATGAAATTTGGACTAGTTCCAGAGGCCCCATTCACCCTCAATGGAACAAACATCACTGAATGCAGCAGTTATGTGTACCTAGGTCGAGAAATCAACATGATGAACAACCTAAAACCTGAGCTGCGCAGGAGGAAGATACCCCCTATGGAATGCCTTCAAAGGCATCGAAGAAATAACTAAAAGGAAAAAGAACCTCCGGCTCCGGGCACATCTCTTTGACTCCACCATTCTCCCTGCATTAACATATGCCTCAGAGACCTGGACCCTACAAAAACAGGATGAGAATGCTGTTCGGGTCTCCCAGAGAGGAATCGAAAGAGCTATGCTTGGAATATCACGCCTCACTCAAGTGAGAGGAGGAATCCGGAGTTCTGACCTCCGTCGCTATTCCAGAATCAGGGATGCTGTCTCGTTTGCCAAGGCATCGAAAATCAGATGAGCTGGACATGTAATGCGATTTGGAGACAACCGCTGGACTAGAGCCATTACCGACTGGATCCAACGGGATATCAAAAGATCACGTGGCCTCCCACCTACAAGATGGTCAGACTTCCTTGTCAAGGCCCTGAAGGAACAATTTGAGGCTCTTCATATTCCTGAATCAACCAAATGCCATTGGGCTACATTGGCACGTGATAGGGTCCAATGGAAATGTTACTGGCGCCTGCTCGAGCAAATCAATGAATAATGGGATTCAAGTGATCAAATGATATGCAATATATATGGCCATATATGTATGCTGTAATATTTTTTACTACAAACTTCCACTAGCTTAAGTTGCCAGTGATAACATCAGAGGTCATTATATGAAAGACAAAGGTTTATTTTCACTATTAAAATATTATTTATTTATTTTTTATCTTTTTTTTTAAAAATTAAACCTTTATTATACCACCGCGATATACAATTACAACGTTGTTCATGTTTGGAGGTTTCGGTCGCATAGTGTTCCAGCACCATGCGCACCCTCCACCAGTGCCCATTTCCCACCACCAATGTCCTCAAATCCCTCCCCCTCCCATAGCCTGCCTAAATGGCAGGTTCTTTATCTCTTTTTTTTCTCCCCCTCTCTCCCTTCCTTCTCCTACACATTGTGGGTTGCACTACATACATGTGGAAGCCATCATGTGCATTTTTTAGCCTTTATTTAATGCTCAGTTCTATGTTGGTATCAGCCCTTTCAACATTTATTCACACATGTTCCCTTCTCTGTCTTACCTAACCTCTGACTCCCTCACGTTTGTGGTAATTTCCACTTTTGGTAAGACCACCTGATATATTTATGTCATACAAATAAATGCAGTCATTCTATGTCTCTCTTTCCTTCTGACTAATTTCACTCAACATGATCCTTTCCATGTCCATCCATTTATAGGCAAATTTCTTAACTTCATTTTTCCTAACAGCTGCATAGTATTCCATTGTATAGATGTGCCAAAGTTTCTTTATCCAGTCATCAGTTCTCAGGCATACTGGTTGTTTCCAGGTTCTGGCTATTGTGAATAATGCTGCTATGAAAATAAAAGTGGTGATTGTGTTTCTGCTTGTTGTTTTTTGCTTCCCAGGGTATATTCCCAGGAGTGATATGGCTGGGTCAAAAGGGAGCTCAATTTCTAGTCTTTGGAGGAATGTTCATATTGTTTTCCAGAAAGGTTGTACAAGTCGACATTCCCACCAACAATGTATGGGAGTCCCTTTTCCCCACATCCACGCCAGCACTTGTTGCTTTTACCATTTTGAATATGGGCCAGTCTCTGTGGTGTGAGGTGGTATCTCATTTTTGTTTTGATTTGCATCTCTCTGATGATTAGTGACGATGATCATTTTTTCATATGCCTTTTGGCCATTCGAATTTCTTCCTTGTCAAAGTTTCTGTTCATCTCTTCTCCCCATTTTTTATGGGGTTAGCTGTTTTCTTCTAAAGTTTTTTTTTAAACTATTTTATTATACCATTGTGAGATATACAATTACAAAGATCACTGTATCACTGTATCACTGTCTTCCCGTTCATCATCTATTTCCTCGAGCGGGCCCCAGTAACATCTCCATATGTCCTGTCTCATTCTAGTAGAGCCCAAGGCATCTGCTTGCTCCAGGAACATAAAGAGCCTCAATCCATTCCGGAATGAGGTCTATAATTGTTACTGGTATTTGGCATATATATCAAATACAACACGGGTAGCTTGCCAGGCTCTCCCGTGCAGGTAGCATATTCTTGTAGGCATCTCTAAGTCCAGCATTTATAAATGCTGGACAATTACAAAGATATACAATTAAAATGTTTATATTTGGGTTTTGGTCATACAGTGTTCCAGCACCCATCCCTCCACCAGTGCCCATCTCCCACCAACAATGTCCCCAGTTCCCTCCCCCTCCCCCAGCCCGCCGCCATGGCAGGTTATTTATTTGTAAGACAAAGGTTTACTTTAGTTCAATAAACATATTCCCTAGATACCAAAGCTCACTCTCCTCAAAATCCAGTTAGAAGTGAACTAAAAATTACTATGAATGTATTTTCCAAAAAATGGTTTAAAATAAGTAATTTTTATATGACCTTCATAGGATTGGATCCAATTTATATCACTTGTATCACTTGTCTTGCCATTGTTCATCAGTTTTCTGGAGAGGGCAGCAGTAACATCGCCATACATCCTGTCACATGCTAGTGTAGCCCAACGGCAACTGCTCACTCCAGGAACATGAAGAGACTCAAACCATTCCTTCAGGTCATGGGAATGAGGTCTATACTTGTTACTGGTTTGTGGCATATCAAATACAACACCAACAGCTTGCCAGGCTTTGCTGTGTGCCTGGGATACTCTTGTAGTAGCCTCTCATTTTGTGCATGTATTGATGAACTGCACGGAAGTAAACGGCTGCGTGAAACAGGGAAAGATCATCTTTTCTGTTTGGTGGAGCACTGTCGAGCTGTGGAGTCTGGATGTTGAAAATGGTGGTCCTCATAGTGTGGAGGTTCCTCTAGCTTCTTGCGAGGCTCTGAAGGGATGGCAGACCAGGGCTAGAACACACCTTTCCTCCTGGGTGTCTCATGATCAGCTGGCAAGGGAGAGCCAGTAGCAGCTCTAACCTCTGTCTCTGAGTCTCTGGATCAGGTATACCTGGGTTTGAATTAGACATCTGTAGAGTGGGACTCTGAGAGACTCACAGATATGGGGCAAGCTGCTACTGGCTCTCCCTGTGCCCAGCTGCTCATGAGGCACCCGGGAGGGATGGCATGTTCTAGCCTGCCACCCCAGCAGAGCCTCGCAACAAGTCAGACGACCCTCCACTCCATGAGGGCCTCCATTTTCCACATCCGGACTTCCCCTTGTCAGAACTCCACCCAGCAGACCAGCCTATCACAGCCGGCTCATCGAGATCCACCCTGCAGCAGTCTTTTTAAATCCGGCCCAGGTATGCTGATCCAGAGACTTACAGACATGGGGCAGAGCTGCTACTGGCTCTCCCTGTTCCCAGTCACTAACGAGGCACCCGGGAGGGATGGCAGGTTCTAGCCCTGGCCCGCCACCCCAGCAGAGCCTAACAACAAGCCAGACAACCCCCACTCCATGAGGGCATCCATTTTCCACATCTGGACTTCCCTCTCGTAGAACTCCACCCAGCAGACCAGCCTATCACAGTCCGGCTCACGTGGCTGCAAGCGGCAGCGTGGTTCATCAATAAATGCTGGATTTAGAGATGACTACAAGAGTATGCTACCTGCACGGCAGAGTCTGGCAAGCTACCAGTTGTTGCAGGACACCTAAAAGCCTAGGCCTCTGCATCTGCCCTGGATTGCCTCCTGCCGGTCACTTCATAGATAGGGGATAGTCTGAATGTGGCAGTCTTATCTGACCATGTATTCTGTACTGGCTGGTATAAATATTCTCTCATGCTACCACAATCATCATGGGACTAGCTAGATCTTACCAGCATATTTGCCTGGCCACGTTCGATCTCTAAGTAATTAGACCAGAGAGAAATGCTGTTTGCCTCCAAGCAAGCAAGCAGCTCCCTGATAACTCAAAGGCAACTAAAATACAAAACTACCGTGAAGTAGATGAGACTCTTGTGAAGGCTTGGAGAAATATTTAACTGGCATTAGTATTAGTCTTTGGTACAGAGGCATGCCATCTCAGAAAACCCCTTCTCCACACTATAAAAGCAATTCCAGGCAGATCTTGGCTCAAGATATTTGGTGAGGTGCTGGGAGAAATTACCTGAGGGCATTTGATCCTTTCTGCCAGGGGACCTTACATTTAGCTTACAGCTCCTCCCAGCTCTACTAGGAGGCTTTGAATTGTCTCTGGATCCTTGTAAACAGCCCGAAGGTCTCCTGAAGTTGCTACATTTCGATAGAGCTATTTTCCTGTTTTCATCTCTAGAGATAGCCCAGCCCAGAATGGGCTGGGCTGGGGAGTTTGGGCAGATTTCTGGCTATAAGAAAAGCTGCAAGAAGAAAGAAGCTCTCTCTCTCTTTTTTGCCCCTTTTGCCATTTTGGCTTCCCTTGGTGTTTTGCTTCTTTATCCTCTCCATTCTCTGTTCGGCCTCAACACGTGGTGGTGCATCTTGGCCTACATCTGGCTGGGGCCTAGCTGGGACCCCAGAGTCCGGAGGTTTTCCCTGCTCTTGGATTGTATATTGGATCATGTGATAGTAAAGCCCTTTTAAAACTGCATCGGATTCCTGAGTCTTCATCCATTTCCCTCCGGCTTCAGAGATAGAAGGGAACTCTCTTCCCGACACTGTCGGGACCCCGTGGCGCTCCCCCGACAACCTGTGTCATATTTGATATGCCAAATACCAGTAACAATTATAGACCTCATTCCTATGACCTGATGGAATGGTTTGAGGCTCTTTATGTTCCTGGAACAAGCAGGTGCCCTTGGGCTCTACTTGCATGAGACAGGACATATGGAGATGTTACTGGTGCCCGCTCAAGCAAATCGATGATGACCGGTGATACAGAGTGGGACTCTGATGAGCAGGGCTGTGATCAGCTATTCTGCTGGTTGGAACTCCTAATGAACTGTGGAGTCTGGATGTTGAAAATGGTGGCCCTCATGGTGTGTGGGTTCTTTGGCTTCTTGTGAGGCTCTGCTGGGGTGGCAGGCCAGGGCTAGAACCAACTTTCCCTCCTGGACCTCGTGATCAGCTGGGCACAGGGAGAGCAACTAGCAGCTCTTCCCTGTGTCTCTGAGTCTCTGTTATATTCAGAGTTGTTTTGGTTATAAACCTGAGTCATAATGATTTCTATGCTATTTTAAAGCAGAGTCTTAGAGGTGGTCAATATGTCCAACTGTTACTATATTCTTAGTTGTTATTAGAATGGACTTAATTATATCTATACAGAGATTATTGACAGTAGTAATTGGGATATGAAAACTTTATACTATCCTCATATGAACCCTTAGTAGAATCACTCTGATTAACCTAAATTATTCTGGTGACATAGAACTGAGGCTTGCAATATCATCACCTTGGTTCTAAAATGGCCATTAGTTCCCATAGAAATTGTAATATTATTTTAATATAATGTTGTTTTGCTTACATTTGGAGGATTTAAAATGAATGTCAACACAGCTTTCCATTTTTAAAGTAACTCCAAAAACCCTTTGATTATGAAATGTGAGAACTAGCTTCTCTCTAGCTTGTATTACACAAGACTCCATGGGTCAGAGATATTGCAGAACTAGAAGGAAACCATTTAATCAAATATATGCATATACCTGAGAGCACAGGATTCAGATAAAAATACTTTTTTTTAAGAAAAAATTGTGGAGAAAAATATGACTTTTTAAAAACTATGTCACTGAGAGATAATTACAAAGCTGTTCATGATTGGGTTTCAGTCATACAATATTGCAGCACCCATCTTTCCACCAATGCAAATTTTCCCACCACAAATGTCTCCAGTTTCCCTCCCCCACCATACCCCACCTGCCTCTATGATAGCCACTTCTCTCTCTCTCTCTCTCTCTCTCTCTCTCTCTCTCTCTCTCTCTCTCTTCTTTGCGCTTTGCAGTTTGCAATACATACATTGAGGGGTTATCGCGGCATATCCCTATATGTATTTCCAATACTCAGTTCTAGTTTAGCTTTACCTCCAACTATTATTGGCAGACAAAAACTAAAAAACAGGCAAAACAAAAACACAACATAACAAAACCAATAGTGAAACAAAGAGAAAAAAAGTTATGCCAATATTGAATATGGAATTTTAATTACTTTATATATTTCAGGGATAAATTTACAAAGACAGAAGACCAAGTACATTTTATATAATTCATAGGTACCTATGGAATCATCTGAGCTTGTGTCAGGAGGACTGGGGGGCCAGTTCTGAGCAGGATAATGCTAATCTTCATACAGATAGTATCTGCATGAAGATACTATGTGCCTCTGATTTTGCCTTCTTTTACTTTTTATTAGCTTGGGGTTTTCCACCAATGCTACAATGGAAGTTGAGAACCCATAAGGGAACTCAGAAGTGGTGTAAATTGAAATCTTAGAAAGTTTATGTTTAGCAAATAGGAAAACAGATGGGAAGTAAATGCTTCCTTTCTTTATTCCCCTGCATCCCTGTGGTGCTGAAATGGGTTTTGTGTGACTTCTCAGAAGGTTCAGTGGTTCTGCATAGCTTGGTCCCATACCTCAATATTGTTTCTCCCAGTTTTTCCAGTTCATTTGCTGCCTCTCAGTCCTGTTCTCTAATTACACTCCCTGAAAATGTCTTAGTTTTTCTTTCTGCTCTGTTTTCTAGGCATCACTGATTCAAACTGAAATGACATGCTCATCCAAAAAAGAGGATACAATAGGAAAAAATTAAAATATGGTAAATTTAAACATGCATGCTTGAAAGTATTTTATGTACATTGAGTGAAGCATGGTGTTCTATGTTATGTTCTCTAAAATATGAGAATATGCTTAAAATTTTACTTTATCTCAAAAAAAAACAATTCTAAGGGTACTGGAAAATAAGAACATGTGTGAAGGATTCCTGGATGCTAGAATTTGAGATTATATTGTGAGACCATCAAAAAACAAAACAAAAAAAAATCCCACATCTACCACATCTAAAAATACTTCTCAAACTTAACCTATCTTTTTCAATTTCCACAGCCACCTTCAGAGATCAGAGTGTCTTCCTCTCAGAGTTTTTCCAGGTCTCTGCTATGCTTTATCCTATAATTCCTTCTCTATGATTTTCTCAGCCAAGGAATTTTATAATTACTCTTCTCCTTGCTGCTTCTCATAACCTCTTCTTATTCTGCAGATTTCACTTAAAGCACCACCTCCTTAGGACAATTTTTTTCTTTTATAATGTCACCCTCTAGCTTAACTCTCACCACACTTCCATTTCTTTTTTATATTATATATGTATGTGTGTATGTATGTATGTATGTATGTTTGGTTTTTGTGTAATACCTTGTGATGCTCATGGGTTACTCCTGAATCTGCACTCAGAAATTACTCCTGGCTGTGCTCAGGGTACCATATAGGATACCAGGGATCCAACCTAGGTTGACTGCATATAAGGCCTGCATGTATAGCCTTACCTGCTATACTATAGCTCCAGTTCCTTGTTACTTCATGGCACTTAACAAATCTGTCACTTTTCTTTCTAATGACCAGTTTTTCCCTACTGAACATCTGTGCTATAAAGGTGGAGACCTACTGTTTCTACTCCCTTGTTTTGACACAGGGAGAAAGATTCTTACTTTTCTTAGGGGACTTTATTCACTCAATAAGCACCGTGCTAGCTGGAGTCCTACATACTGGGAATCAAGAGGAATGAGATAGGACCCTAATTTCAAAAAGACTCTAAATAGGGAAGGGGAGCATGTGCTTCCTATTTTCTCATTCATAGTTTGCCATTTATACAGAATACTTTATATTTAATACTACTTCAGCATTCAGAATGAAAGATCTCAATCATCTGGATAGCTCTCAAGAGACTAACTCTTATCATGCAAGTGGAGTAATAGTTTTGAAGCAAGAAAATTCTAGAAGAGATTTATAAATTATGTTATAATTATATGTGTGATTATTCATTGTTTTGTAAAGAACAATTCACACTCACAGCTCTTTGTTAATGACTCAGTGAAAAGAGAGGAATATCTCCATTAAAGGGTGGTAGAAGATACTATTGGTGTATAGGGAAGAATCAGAGTGTGTGATACACAAAATTAATGAAAGTAAAATTGGATTTGAAAGACATATCCAACATTGCTGTAAGGACATTCTCCCGCTGCTTATTTTCCTTCCTGGAACTTTAGAGAAATTTAGTAATAATTACTTATTTAGATCTCTGTAGGAAGCTAAAAAATGAGTATGAAGAAATTTCAACACCATAAGAACTAATGTTCACAAGCACTAATATGTTTGTCTATTTGAAAAATTACCTCATTTTCCAGCTTCAGAGTGAGAAGACCACACAAATTAATTAAAAACATACATTCAGCAGAAGTCATTTAATTGTGATGTTTTGGGAGAAGGCAGTCACTTACCAGTTTTACTCATGTAGCTGAGAAATCTGGAAACATGAAGCACCTGTAATATTATTCATTATTAATGAAGCCCAATATAAATAATGCATTTCCCATTTTGTTTACTAAGCCAGGGGGTTCAGTGTAACTTGATATAATTTCACTGCCTAAGACAAAGAAAACTCCAGCTGTTCATTACAGGACAGCTTGCCAAGAAAGGATCTAGCTACAAGTGGATTAACAAAAATGCTGTGTGTGAGTTGACATTTAATAAATATTACGGAATCACGAGGAAGTGAGTTACTGAGATGAAGGTCCCTGTTGCTGTTTCAGTTCAGCATATATTCCTGTTGTCATCGAGTCATCAACATATGCATTAACAAGAAAATTAAAGAATATATAAATATGAATGTGTTCAGAATATATATTATAAATATCAATGTGTGCATTCATATTATAAATATGAATGTATGTGCATTCATAAATATGCATATATACATTCAAGGTTCTATGTAAATGTTAAATTTGACTGGCACAGAGAATTTGAATAATGAAATGAATAGGTGATGTGTTTGTCAGCTCCTTTACCCAATCACCTATCTCATCCTGTCTTGTCCCATGGGATCACTATCAAAGTGTCAATGGTGGCAGGAACACAGTTTATGAGTGGGTTTAGCAATGCAGGGTGCACAATAAATACCAAGCTGGTGCTGTCCAACACTGACTGCCCAGCTTGACAGTAATAGAGACTTGCTACGATTGTGTTTCTGCTGTCCCAGAGCCTTCTTTGCCCTTATTTAAAGCCAGCTACTTGATATTTTGATGACATCAAACCTTATTTATGAGAAAGGAGCAGTGCTCTGTTCCTACAGCAGATACACAATATGATATCATACCTATCTATCTATCTATCTATCTATCTATCTATCTATCTATCTATCTATCTATCTATCTATCTATCTATCTATCTATCTATCTATCTATCTATCTATCTATCTATCTGTCTATCTATCTGTCTATCTGTCTATCTATCTATCTATCTATCTGTCTGTCTGTCTATCTATCTATCTAATTATTTTTTTTCTATCTATCTATCTATCTATCTATCTATCTATCCATCTATCTATCATCTGTCTCTGTCTGTCTGTCTGTATGTCTAGAGGTGATCATAACATTGCTTCTGATAAGAAACTCATATTGCAACAAAGTCAATGCTACATGGAATATTATTTGAGTTTTACCATTATTTCCATAATCCTGAAGCAACTGGCTTTCTAGAATGGTGAAATGACCTTTCTAAAGAACACATTATGTGTCTGGTTAGACGTAGTACCTTGCAGAACTAGGTTTTTGGAAGACTGTTCATTCTCTGAGTCAGTATCCAATTTGTGGTATACATTTTCCAGAGCCAGGACTCAGAGATGCATAAATCACCGGATGAAACTGAAAATGACACTACTCATATTACCTGGAAACCACTAATAACACTTTGCCTTTCTATTCCCATAGCTCTTCTCATATCCCTCCCCACTGTCTGAGTTTAGACCGTCATCAGCTGATGCTAAGAGGTCTGTATTTTCCCATTTCTTCTATCCCACTTCTTCCATCAGTGCTGACAAACATTTTCCTGCTTCTACAGTGTTGGTGGTGCTCAAACTCATCATGCCAGAGTCCCTCCCAGCACTTTGCTCCTGCAGGAATTCTACTTTTTCCAAGCACTTTGCTCCTACAGGAATTCTACTCTTTCCAATGTCCTAATCTTGATATATCAGATTTTTCTTTACTTCCACTTCATAATTTACACTTCCTCCCCCCTCCTTGTAATTCCTCACTATTCATCCTTTCACATTCTCATAAAGCCACATCTCAGGGAGTAACAGTTTGAGTTGTGGGTATGAGTAAGAGAAATAATGACAATGTTGGTTGGAATCCTCCAACAACATTCAGTACAATCTTTTAACTTCTATTGTCTGTATCTGTATGTCCATAAAATCAGACAATATCTATATTATAAAGTTTCTGGGATAGTTAAAAGATATGTAAAACTCTTTATGCTATCTAGTCCCCTTCACAGGTAGGCCCCACACACCTAGTTAACCCAAGTGTTATTTTAAATGTTAACTAATATGGACAGACTTTCTCAAAGGAGGGTTAGTTACTTTAATATCTGAGATCTATAAATGTGAACCGTGGCATCTATAAAATTGACTTATTTAGAAAGATAAGTGATGCCCTAAATTGTTAAGAAATTCCTAGGGAAATATTCATTGCTAGAAAAAGGAAATAATTTCCTCGTTTATTAAGTGTCTCAGGCACTTGATATATAAATTACTCAGGTGTATAAGCAAGCCTGCTGTAAGTAAAGTGCAACATTATATTTTGTTCCCTCTGGTTTTTAATCTTTCTCAGGTATGGGATGAGACACCATCAAGTTATATGGATATTTTGAAGACTCTTGAGTAACAGACATTCTCCCAATCGCTAAAAGTAAAAATTCAGTCCCAATTCAGTAGAATTTTCAGTTTAACTCTAGATTGAGTATGTTATACCTTTTCCTTCTTATAACACTGCTTGCTTTAGGCTGAGAGCCTAAAGTGATAAAGTGAGTCTGATGCTAGACAGTGAAACAAAAAGTGCAACATTACTTCTCCATGATTTCATTGTCTATTGGGGAAATTGACAAATGGTAGACTGCAGTAGAGTGTGATCTATTCTGTGATAGAGATGTAGTAAGAAGCATATCGCAACAGAAGGGTACAGAAATCAGTCTGTGAAATGATGAGTATTTCTTTTTTTTCATTTCTTTAGGTTATTTTTTAAAAATTTTTTATTTTTACAATTACAAAGATATACAATTAAAAAGTTCATATTTGGGTTTTGGTCATACAGTGTTCCAGCACCCATCCCGCCACCAGTGCCCATCTCCCACCACCAATGTCCCCGGTTCCCTCCCCCTTCCCCCACCCTGCTTCATGGCAGGTTCTTTATTTATTTCAGTTTCTCTCTCTTTCTCTTTTCCTTCCCCTCCAGACTATGGATTACAGAACATACGTTAAAGGGTTGTCATGTGTATCTTTTGCCTCTATTTAATGCTCAGTTCTAGGTTGGCATTAGTACCCTCGACAATTGTTAGCACCCTGTTCCATTTTCTGTCTTACCTAGCCTCTGACTCCCACACGTTTGTGATAATTTCCACCTTTGACAAGACCTCGCTGAGACTTAGGGAAATGATAGGACTATTCTGGAGGAAAGCTCTATATTCCCATAAGGAGGGAAAGAATTATGAACTTAAGATTCACTTTCTAAGTGGGTTAGTTTTGTCATATACATGAATGAAATCAATTATGCAAATTTTTCTAGGAAACATGTATGACATTATCTAGGATTAAGTTTGGTATAGGTCTGGGTGAGATATAGATTAGGCTAGATTTGGAATAGATAGTGGATTTATATTTTGAACTCATCTATTTACTGGTTAGCTAGTTTAACAACTTGGAGCCCTAGTTTCTTAATCTAAAACAAGGAGTTGCCTTAATTGATACCTTTTAGGGCATGAGTTTTTTTCCCTTGTGGAATCTGACTTTTTTAAATTTATTTTTGACAATTACAAAAATGTTCATGTTTGTGTTTAAAGCCATACAGTATTCCAGCACCCATCCCTCCATCAGTGCCTATCTCCCACCGCCAATGTCCCCGATACCCTCCCCCTCCCCTAGTCTGACTCCATGGCAGGTTCTCTATCTCTTTTCTTTCTTTCTCTCTCTCTCTCTCTCTCTCTCTCTTTCTCTCTCTTCCCTCTCTTACATGTTGTGGATTGTAATAGACTTTCGACAATCATTGGTGCACTGTTCCTTTCTCTGTCTTACCTAACCTCTGCTCCCACACATTTGTGGTAGTTTCGACCTTTGGCAAGACCTCTTGATTAGGGCATGAATTTAAATGCAAAAATACTTAGTTTATGTGAATAATCATTATTTAATTTACTGAAACAATCTTTTTGCTTTTGTTTTATGCCAAGGACACATTGGATGAGCAAGGGCTCTATGGCAGGATAAGGAGCAGCATTTTTAGGATAAGAAACGATGATAGAAATAGGAGAGTAAAACCTACACATATAGGTATAAGCAATATCCTAAAGGAAATAGACTAGCTTTGTTCGTTGTCTTTGTTAGTTTTCAATTGCTTTTTTATTTGCCCACACACTGATTATATTAATGTTAGCTCCAGGTTCCATAATTATTTTCAAGGAATTCAAATGTAGTTTTCTACACAGTATGAGATTTTCAATAAAGGTTATTTCTACCCTCAGAAAGTTTCTACACTACAATGAACTGCTTCCTGGGTGATTGTTACTTAGATGCACTACACTTTATTAGTTGAGCCAGTAATTATTGGAGGAAAATTACTTCAGATGAATAGATAGTATTGGACCCTTAATTACTTTTTGATTTCCAACACAGGTTATTTGACTTACCTAAAATAGTTGTTCATTTATTGAAGTACTCTGCTTAGAAATGTATGGACTGTGAATTCTATACAACATAAATGAATCATCGGAAGAAATGTAGTGTAAATAGCCCTGTAGAAATGAAAAAATATAGGTTAGTTTCTGACTCTCATATACTAGATGAGTAATTGAGTAGAACTTTGCTTCTCTGATAACTAATTATGATAAAAATAATTGTGGAATAATTACTAGTATATTCCCCAAATTTTGTTTACCCCTTGTTTTTCACCTGTTCAACCAATAAACTTTAAAATATTTTTAATTAAATTACCATGCTACAGAATAGTTCATGATTAATTTTCAGTTCTTTTATCTGTAAATTTCCTGCTACCAAAGTCTCTAGTTTCCCATCAAACTCTGCAGTCTGCTTCTATGGCATATACTTTACTCCTCTCTCTCTCTCTCTCTCTCTCTCACACACACACACACACATTTTCCTTTAGGCACTGGGGGTTGCTATATGTTACTGAAAGAGTATCATACATAATACTTTACCTCCTGGTAGCCCTCAGTTCTTGTTCAGAGTGATAGTGTCCAAATATCCTTGTCATAGTATTCCCTTCTCTGCCCTAACTGCACTCCTGCTCCCCATTTATGGCAAGCTTCTTTTAAAAAATATTTATTATACCACTGTTAGATATATAATTACAAGATGTTCATGTTTGATTTTGGTTCTACAGTGTTCCAATACCGATCCCTTCACCCTCCACATCTCCTAACACCAGTGACCCCACCTCCCACCCACTTCCCCAGTCTGCCTCCATGGCAGTTCTTTATCTCCTTTATCTCTTTCTCTCTCTCCTTCTCGCTTCCTTTCTTACACATTGTAGATTGTAGTATATTCTAGAACATGACTGGTTCCACTAGTTTGAGGTACTGAGTCTGGACCAAAAAAAAATGGCGGCTATTATGGTGAACGAGTCTCATCCGGTTGCTTCTGAGGCCCTACAGAGGTGATGGGCCCACTCCCAAAACCAATCTTGCCTCCTGGGAGCCTCATGGTCAGCTGAGCTAGGGGGAGAACTGGATGGCACCTCTCCCCCATGCGTCTGAGTCTCTGTATCATGTCTGAGAGCCCCAAGGCATTTTGTGAGCAGGGCCACCAGGCCTCTGGGTGGGTCAGAGAGGGGAATGGGAACCCCAGCTCCATCTCCAGGAAGACCTGGTGACTTCTGCCTCCGAGAGCCGCCTACGTGGGCTCAAACTCGGCTACTCTGAGCTGGTCTTCAGATCAGCATCTTTCTTGCATGGGTTCTGATGAGCTGTGGGTTTCAGACCGGGAAAATGGTGGTTATTATGGTGAGAGAGTCTCATCTGGCTGCTTCCGACGCCCTACAGAGGTGATGGGCCAACACCCAAAACACATCTTGCCTCCTGGGAGCCTCATGGTCAGCTGAGCTAGGGGAGAGCCAGATGGCAGCTCTCCTCCATGCGTCTGAATCTCTGCATCATGGCTGAGAGCCCTGAGGCAGTTTGTGGGCGGGGCCACAAGGCCTCTGGGACAGGTCAGAGAGGGGAAGGGGTACCCCAGCTCCATCTCCAGGAACACCCGGTGACTTCCGCCTCCGAGAGCTGCCACATGGGCTCAAACTTGGCTACTCTGAGCTGGTCTTGAAATCAGCATCTTTCTTGCGTGGGTTCTGATGAGTTGTGGTGTACGGACCATGAAAATGGCAGCTATTATGGTGAGAGAGTTTCATCTGGTTGCTTCTGAGGCCCTACAGAGGTGATGGGCCAACACCCAAAACCCCACCTTGCCTCCTGGGAACCTCATGGTCAGTTGAGCTAGGGGAGAGCTGGATGGCAGTTCTCCCCATACATCTGAGTCTCTCATCTCTCTCTATCTCTATTTCTGTCTCTGTATTTCTTTCTCTCTTATCCTACACCTTGTGACTTGCCTTATGGTTTATGATGCAATTATACATGTGTACATCAGTAGTGAGTTCTAGTGTGACATTATAGTTCCTCATTCCCCATCAACCTCCCCAGTTTGTTACAACTACCATGATTTTTATGGTGTACAGATGTGAAGGCAGTTGTAGAGAGACTCACACACATGGGGCAGAGCTGCTACTGACTCTCCCTGTGCCCAGCTGCTCACGAGGCACCCAGGAGGGATCTCAGGTTCTAGCCCTGGCTGCCACCCCAGCAGAGCCTTGCAACAAGCCAGACAACCCCCCCAATTCCATGAGGGCCTCCATTTTCCACATCCAGACTTCCCCTCATCAGAACTCCACCCAGCAGACCAGCTTATCACAGCCCGCTCACCAAGATCCACCCTGCAGTAGTCTTTTTTAAATCCGGCCCAGGTATTCTGATCCAGAGACTCACACACATGGGGCAGAGCTGCTACTCTCTCTCCCTGTGCCCAGCCACTCACAAGGCACCTGGGAGGGATGGCGTGTTCTAGCCCTGGCCTGCCACCCCAGCAGAGCCTCTCAACAAGCCAGACGACCCCCCCCCCATTCCATGAGGGCCTCCATTTTCCACATCCGGACTTCCCCCTCTTTAGAACTCCACCCAGCAGATCAGCCTATTACAGCCTGGCTTGCGCGCCCTGGCCGCGCAGTTCATCAATAAATGCTGGATTTAGAGATGACTACAAGAATATGTTACCCACACGGCAGAGCCTGGCAAGCTACCCGTGTCGTATTTGATATGCCAAATGGCAGTAACAATTATAGACCTCATTCCCATGACCTGATGGAATGGTTTGAAGCTCTTTATGTTCCTGGAGCAAGCAGGTGCCATTGGGCTCTACTTCATGAGACAGGACATATGGAGATGTTACTGGTGCCCGCTCGAGCAAATCGATGATGAACGGGAAGACAGTGACAGTGACAGATGTGAAAGATCATGGGAAGGAACTGGTTCTAGCCTACTTTGTTATCTAAGCCTCTTGTGCTTCTGCACACTGTCACAGCTGTGCGTCTGGTCTGTCCCTTGCCTAGTTCATCTCTATTGTTATTGTTTTTGGCATATTGAATATACCACGTGTAGCTTGCCAGGCTCTGCCATGGCTCTGGGTTCCCAGGGGACCCAGTCTTTTCCTATGTCAGACCGTCCACCATCCAGGGCCCACAGGGCAGAGCCCTGGGGATGTAGACAAGCCTATCTCCTCTCTGCCACCTGCCAATGCAGCCGGGCACCGTAGCCACACCTGCAACATGTCGAAAGGCAGGTGGCCCTTAGTGTGTTTTTTGTATGTGAAAATCTATTGGAAGATTTGTTTAAAGAGATTCACGCTCATAAAAGTAAAGTTTATGTTCAAATACTGTGCCTACCTATCAGAGTATATGATTATTCTAGAATTATCTAATACTAGGTTTTACTAAATATAAATAAAAACATGAAAGAGAATGGGATTTAATAACAGTATGAAGTGAGAGACAAGTTGAACTCTAGTACAAACATAGATTTGAATGTAATTGTCACCAGGGACTCTATGAATAAGGTCCCACTAATTTTCTTTTTTCTTATTAAGTGAAATTTTCAGTTGACTTTGAGGTCACAGGCCATCTCTATTAATGTTGACCACAGTGGGTATTCTTTGGTGAGAAATGAATTTTATCAAATAGTCTAAGAAAGAAAACTGGATGCTGCCAGGGGATGATATTTACCATGAAAAAGATGTGTGAATATGGAAAATCTAGTCCTAAAGCATGTGGAATCCAGTCAATTATGTTGCAATGGTGGAAAACAAAGAATGGAACAAAAGCAAATGCCTCCTTGCTCTTACTGAAATCCTTTCAGAAGAACTGGGTTTTAATGATTTTGACTTTTCTCGTTTAATGAGGTCCATGGAGTTCCTCTGCTTTAGAGCCTTAAAGGCCATGGACCTAAATTTGTATTAAAAGTGAAGAATCTCCAGTTCCTCTCCAGACCTATTAAATCATAGCAAAAATTTTTGGTTATCTGAGTATACATAAAAATTCTTGAAGTTGGTTGAAGTAGAAACAGCACAGTGGGTGGGGCATGTGCCTTGCAAGTGGCCTAATTGAGTTTGATCCCTGGCACCTCTTATAATTCCCTGGAATCCTGCCAGGCCTAATCTCTGAGCATAGAGCCAGAGTACTGCTGGGTGTGGTCCTCAAATAAACAAGCAAAAATGAGAAGTTGTTCTTTAATACTCAAATATTGATTTTTGAAAAGCAGATCATGATCTAAGAGGAAGCGTGAAGACATATTTCCTTGGCACTTGCCACTTGTCTTCCTGTTTTTGTCGATTTGCTTGAGCAGGTGCCAGTAACGTCTCCATTCATTGGGAATGAAGTCCATTATTGTTACTGTTTTTGGCATATCAAATATACCACAGGTAGCTTGCCAGACTCTGCTGCAGCTCTGTGTTCATGCCAGGGGGCCCAATTTTTTTCTATGCCAGACCATCGACTATCCAGAGCCCACAGGGCAGAGCTCTGGGGGTGTAGACAAGTCTGTCTCCTGTCTGCTACATTCTGACACAGCCAGGCACCGCAGCCATGCTTGCAACACATCGAGAGGCAGGGACATATTTCCTTGCACACTATTATAGTAAAGATATAGGTTGGGTGCAAACAAGGTAGCAGAGAAAAAGTGTCAAAGAAAGAAAACAGATGGTTGTCTTCTGTTGGTCTTGGCTGTGGGGTATGAAAATTCAATTCTAAACTTGACTGAGGAAAGGTTTAAAGGATAGGAGAACATTGATGTCCCTGGATAAGATCTCCTATAATACTGGTATTAACGTATCCTTAATAAGTGGAACCAGATGCTGATAAGAATCATGAGAGACAATTAAAATAACAAAAGCAATTCTATTGAAAGTAGTGTGTTAATAATTTATTCTAGTGGCCATAAACATGCCAAGGTCTTGAATATCCTCAGCTAGTCCTTTGTTTTAAAAAATTATTTTACCACCCTGAGATATACAATTTTTGCTGTTTTTGCTTATGGTGGCATTTCAGAACTGAAAAAATGAGTGCTATATCTCACCTATATCCCTCTACATGTAGAAATTTACCCTTCATACAAGACATTAATCTAACTTAAGAAATGTCCCAAAAAGGAACAATGATTTCTCCATATATCTAATATTCCTATGATCTATGTTCTCCTTTTGATACCATTAGGACTACAATAAAGAAATGGTTAAAATAAACAAACAATATAGGATATTTAACATTAGTCTTTTTATAAATTGGTTGTCTCTTTTCTCAAAGGAAAAAAATAAGTTAAAATAGGGATTCCAAATGTTGGTATATTGCATATCCCAAATCTACTCTCTAGGCATTCTTTTTGGAAGGGATTGGGGGAAAGGAGGTGCAGGAATTAAAATGTTGTTATTAAATTTTTCAAAATATTAATTATATGGAAGTAGATAGTCAATAAACTATTCTTAGTATCAACATCTGCATATACCACCACTCTGGTAGAGTAAATATTTTTAAATTATTATCTTTCAAATTTTATTTAAACACCATGATTTATGAAGTTGTTCACAATACAGTTGATTGAAGTATTCAATAAATTTTCCAGCTATATTGCTAAGAGAAAATGGTTATATTTTTCTTATCTATATTTTCTATATTGATACATATCTATGATGCTCACAAATAATAAGTCACAGAGTATTTTTTCATAAAAGGAGAGTCTTAAATATTATCTGGGAAATCAAATCCTGTTTACTGAACACATTGATAGACAATACTATAGTAGAATGTGGCTGGATGTTTTCTCATATATTTCAGGATGCCTTGATTCTGTCCTAGACTAAAAGAGATGAGAAAGAAGGCATTTGCAATAAAACTGAGACCATAAAACTAACAAAGAGAAGACTAGGACAAAGAAAATGACATCCATAATTTCTATTAAATTTAACATTATCTCAATTTCACTTTTTTCCTTATCCAGTCCTCCTTCTTTTACTGTTTATATTTTAATGTCCTACTCAGATACTTGTAAGCAATTTTTAGCAACCGGTATCTGAAAAGAAAAATTACAGCTTCTAACTCACCTTTTTAAAAACATTGCTTCTTTGTTCCACACAGCTCAGTCTACCTCTCCCAGATCAGCTACTTTTTTTAAATTTCTTTTTTTTATTTTTACTGTACAGCAGACCACTTGTCTCTCCCAGAGAGGAAAAACAGCATGCACTTGTTCTTCAGCATAACACAAAATCTCATATAAAACAATTCTGTTTAACATTTTACTCCTTTACCACCATGCACACCATGTCATACCTTTGCAGAAATAAACTATGGCCAGGCATAGTCAGAAAAGAAACATTTACCTTCTCTGGACAGTTTCTTGAATTTCATTGTCACTTGTAGCTCATCAGTTCAGCTACTTAATAAAATCTGAAAGATTACTTTTAACTTACATGTTTAAAAAAGCAGAAAAAATTAAATAAGCAACTGAGGTGAAATTATGCAATACTTTGCAGATCTTAAAATTAAACTTAAATTTAATATACACAGAGCAAATGAAATAATAGTAAATGCAGCTGGTGACTTATATCCTGTGTTGCCAGTATCCCTTCAGGATAGCATTGGTAAAGCCTATAATCTTTAGTCTTTTTAAGTTTCTGAGTCCTCTATTTCTGTTATTCAAGTTGTGTGCAATCCAGTGATGATCATCTCTGCATTCAGATGCCACCCTCATATAAATCAACATCAATCCATGTCAGATCAGTCTCTGCCTTAGATCAGGACTAGAACATACACTTGTAAAAAATTTCCATCCTCTTCAATTATTCAAATATCAGACTTCAAAGACAGAGCTTTTATTAATTCAAAAAGCATTCACTGATACAAAGTATATAAGTACAATTCTTTCCCATTTTTATATGTATCTCTCCTGTAACTACCTGTGAGTAGCCTGACTTTCATATCCATAAGATATTTTCTCTTCTACTTTTATATGGCATTTTTAGACTACCCTGACTTCTGTCAGAAAAGCATAACTCTTGGGATAAATGGTACCCGACAAATTATTTTCCTATATTCCAGAATTATTTGGCACACTGTAAAATTTTCTGTATTCTATTTTTGTGAATATAGCTAGGATCAAAACTATTTCTTAATTATATTCCTGACATTTTTATTTGTCTTTACATTGTTAAAAGAGTCTGAATTTGAGCCTGGATCTTGCAAGCAGAAGTTTATTTTAAGAAATTGTCCAAAGGAGGAGATAAATATGGGAATTGGTAAGGAAGGAAAGTCCATTGAAAGATGAATTTTCAAATTAGTAATTCCATGGGTCATTGAGATCTATGTCACTAGAGAACCTTTGAAAAGCCAAGTAAAATGAGCTTTAGAACTTCTGGTCAAGAAATGAAATAAGAAAGTACATTTATCTGTTATTTGCCTTTCCTCATTGGTCAGGGGTTTATTCCTTAAAATTTTTGAAAATTGGGGAAGATTCTTAGATTAAGAAATAAACAAAGACAAATGAACAAGGTGATGATTCTCTCTATAATAACTATTATGCCTTACTGTCAATTATTTTCTGGCAATAAACAATAAAATATTTCCCTACTTTCTCTCATTAAGTCCTTATGACAAACAGACATGGCACATTTTGTCGTACTTGGCAGAGAGTGTATTTTTTTTTAAATATGAAAGGTTTGTAGGTATTCTTGCATCAAGTCTATTTGGCACCATTATTCAAATACCTTATTTTTCTAATTCTTACAATATATAAAATCTGTTCCTATAAAAGTAGAATGAAAATTTCTGGAAAAGAGTCAACTTTCTAGAAATCATTGAGAACATTCATAAGAGCTGGAGAGATGATACAGTGGACAGTGTGCTTGCTCTATGTGCAAATGGCCCATGTTCAATCTCCAGCATCCCATAAGCTTCCTTGAGGGCCACCAGAAGTAATTCCTGAAAGTAGAGCCAGGAGTAACTCCTGAGCAACAGCAGATGCACCTCCTCATGATAGTCATGGCAAATACACATAAACAAGTTAATTCATAAATTTTAAGTGATCTGCTCAGTAACTATTGCTCTTAGGAAGAAATCCTAGACCTAGAGGATACTGCAGCACATGTGGCATGTTGTCTTATAGCACTTGAACAACTCTATGTTTATTTCAACACTTTGCGACAACTCTTGGTCAAGTCCACCCAATAGATTAGAAAATGTAGCAAAAATCAATACTGTCAGTGAAATTATTCTATAAATCATAAGCAAAGTTGCTCTGGAAAGAAAAAGACTTTCATAATTTAAGGGATATGATAAGAACTGGGAGAGACTCACATACATGAGTCAGAGCTGCTACCGGCTCTCCCTGTGCCCAGTTTTCATGAGGCGCCCAAGAGGGAAGGCAGGTTCTAGCTCTGGCCCACCATCCCAGCAGAGCCTCACAAGAAGCCCGAGGAACCCCCACACCATGAGGGCTGCCATTTTCCACATCCAGACCCTCCAGCTCATCAGAGCTCGACCCAGCAGAAGAGCTGATCACAAGCCCGGCTCACGTGGCCACTTTGCGGCTGTGCAGTCCATCAATAAATGCACGAAATGAGAGGCGACTATGAGAGTATCCCACCTGCATAGCAGAGCCTGGCAAGCTATCCGTGTCATATTTGATATGCCAAATATCAGTAACATTTATAGACCTTATTCCCATGACCTAATGGAATGGTTTGAGGCTCTTTATGTTCCTGGAGCGAGCAGATGCCCTTGGGCTACACTAGCTTGTGACAGGACATATGGAGATGTTACTGGTACCTGCTCGAGCAAATTGATGAACAATGGGAAGACAAGTGATACAAGTGATTAGAACTGGAGTTTCCTATCCACAAATCAGTATTCTCAATTAAAACACTTTGGCTACAGGAACACTGAGATTTAGAAGTTCTAACCCATGTTACTCAATATTCTGAGAAAAAACTGTGATCATGAGTGCATATAAATCACAGAAATAGTACTTTAATGATAAAATTAAAAATAAGTTATCAATAGTCAAGCTTCATTAGTAAGAAATTTAAATTTTTTAAAAATTTTATTATTATACCACCATGAGATAGTTACAAAGATGTTCATGATTGGGTTTCAATCATACAGTGTTCCAGCACCTATCCATCCCTTCACTAGTGCTTTATTCCCACCACCAATGTCCCCACATTCCCTCCTCCTCTTCCCCAGCCTGCCTCTATGGTAGGTACTTTTCTTTTTCTTCTCTCTCTCTCTCTCTCTCTCTCTCTCTCTGTCGCCCTCTCTCCCATCTCTTAAACATTGTGGTTTGCTATATATACATTTACAGGTTATTATGTGTATCCATTTGTCTGCATTCAATGTTCAGCTATAGTGTAGCATTACCATTCCCCCACAATTAGTAGAACACTAGTATATATTTTATCCCACTAATGAATGCAGTCATTCTATATCTGTCCTTTACCTTCTGACTAACCTCACTCAACATGATAATTTATTTTCAGATGACATGATATTATACCCAGAGAACCCTAAACACTCTACCAAAAACACCTAGAAACAATACATTCCTAGTGTAGAGTGGCAGGGTATAAAATCAATACAGAAAAGTCAATGGCTTTCCTATATGCAATTAATGAAAGGGAAGAAAGGAATATTAAAAAGCAATCCCATTCACAATTGCAGCACAGAAAATCAAATACCTAGGAATCAGTTTGACTAAGAATGTAAAGGATCTCTATAAAGAAAACTACAAAAACTATAGAATGTTGCTTCAAGTAATAAAAAGGACATGAGGAAATGGAGACACATTCCCTACTCATGGGTTGGGAGAATTAACATTATCAAAATAATACTCCCTAGAGCTTTATACAGATTAAATGTGGTCCCTATAAGGATACCCATGATATTCTTCAAAGGAATTGATCAAACACTCCTGACATTTGTATGGAATAATAAACCCCCACAAATAGCTAAAGCAGCGCTTGGGAAGAAGACAGGAGGTATCACTTTCCCCAACTTCAAACTCTACTACAAAGCAGTAGTAATCAAATAGTAAGGAATTTTTAAACATGCCACATATATGGCTTGTTTAAAGGCCCCAATATTTCAAAACCACTTTTATGATCTAGTATTTACCACAGTAGACAGTAAAATTTTAAAGGGATGATTGAATAAGTATGTCTCACAAAATTGTCTAAACAATTTTTGTGGAACTCATCAGATTCTATGCTGAACTTCAATGTGGTTTTAATAAAAGCATAATCAGTTCTAGTCACATATAAAAATGAAGCAGAAAGCATGGGCAGAAAAATATTTCCAATCAGACCCATTTTAACCTTTGCATAGATTGAATTTATGGAAACAGGAAATGCTTCATCAAATTCTCAACCTCTATAATCAAAGATGAAAGGTCTCATTTAAGATGATATTAGAACATAGAACCCACAAATGTCTGCGTACTAGGGAAAAAGGTTATAGCATACAGATATAGGGTATGAAATTTGAAAATAGAGAGGAATGGAGAAAGAGAGAAAAAGAGACATAGGAAAGGGCTAATGAATTGGAAGTATTTCCTCCAAATTCTATTAGACAGCATCAATTTCTAAGGCAGTACAAATTCCTGACAGGTTGGTGATCTCATTTTGCAGCTTTCCAGAAGGCATTTTCTTGATATAAGCACTTTAATATAATTTTCAAAGTATTCCAATTCCCAGGTAAACAGAAATATTTTCATTAGCAAGGGAATGAATAGAAGGGAACTGCAATTTAAACAAATCATCGCATTTTCAGAGAACCATAGGGCTAACCCAAGGTACTTATAATAGAAAGAAGCCAATCTTCCATTTTTTCAAAGGTTTGATGATCTGATTCTAGTGCAATAATGGGACAGGGGTGGGAGGGCATGGGATTAAATTTATTTCTCAAAAGAATATCTAAGAGGCCAGAGCTATAGTACAGAGGGTAGTGTGTTTACTTTTCACAAGGCTGACCCAGCATCCCATATGATCCCACAAGCATGACCAGGAGTAATTCCTGAGTGCAGTGCCAGGAGTAAACATCGAGCATCACTGGGTGTGGGTGTGACCCCAAAGCAAAATAAATAAATAAATTTTTTGAAATAAAAACTCATGAAGGAGCATAAAAATTGCTAAAACAATAGTGTAGAAGGATTTTACTTCAGTTTTGTCCACATGGAAAAGTATTTAAATTATCCTAAGTATGGTTTTGTTTTTCAAAACAGTAGGAAAAAAAAGTAATACAAAATTATTTTTATTGTATCACCACAATTTATCTGTCAAATACCACCTATCAATACCAACTGAGGCCCTTGAAATTCCAATAATTGGGATTACTTCTCCAGATCAAATGAGTTTTTTAAAGATTTATATTAGCAGCCTGGCAAGCTACCCATGGTGTATTCGATATGCCAAAATAGTAGCAATAATAAATCTCATTCCCAACAAATGGAGATGTTACTGATGTCCACTTGAGCAAATCAAAGAACAACGGGAAGACAAATGACAAGTGAAGTGAAATATAGTGTCAGAAAAATCATAAAATTTTACACCTAAATTTGTGCTCGGTTAGGATGAAGTTTTATCTAAAGGAATCAGGAATGTGCAATCATGAAATCTAGAATATGTAAATGGGAGTGAAGTTTAAAAGAAAGGGCTGGAACATAGAACAGGAGAAGTGTGGTATGGGCAGTCGGAGAGATAAAGAATGGAGTTAGCACCATGGGAATAGAATCATGAATAAAGGTCTAGGCACAGGGACAAAAGGCAGATGGTAAGAGCAATTCGACCAGTAATGCCATCCATAAACAAGAAAGAAAATAATTGTTATTATTTTTTGATAACATTTTTTTTGAGGAAGTTTTACTTGTTCCTCAATGGATAAATAAAAATGGTCCACACACATTAAAAAGTGTTTCTCATCACTGATTATTATAAAATAAATGAGATATCTCTCACCAGTGAGAACAGTCTATACCAAAAAATAGGAAATCAAAGTTGGAGAGGATATGGAGAAAAGGGAACCTCTGTTGATAAAACCATTGCTCAGCCTTACTGAAAAATGCCTTGGGGATATTGCTTAGCACAACACCTAATATGCTGAGATGCCTGGGAATCAACCCAAGTGTCCGATGACAGATAAGTGGACAATGAAACTTTGGTATAAATTCACAATGGAATACTATGCAACTTCATGGAATGATGAATTATGCAATTTGCTGCAATTTTTATGTAATTGAGGATATCATATTAAATGAAGTAATCCAGAAAAAGGACCCGAAGAATGGAAAATTTTACTTATCTGTGATGTATAGAATAATAAGGAAATGTGCGATATCAAAAGCAATATCTACCCAGAAAAAATTGAGTTGGGTTGAGTGAGAGGCAGATAAGAAATAACAGGAGCAAGCAAAGGCAGGGAGTCAGGCACATTGGTGAGATAGAGACGGGGCAGGGAGCCAGGCACACTGATGGGACAGACACAGGGCAGGGGAGCCAGGCACACTGGTGGGAGAGAGATGGGCAGAGGGCTCAGGCACACTGGTGAGATAGAGACGGGGCAGGGGAATCAAGCACAATGGTGGGGTAGAGATGGGCTGGGGCCTCAGGCACACTGGTGGGATAGACAGGCAGGGTACTCGAGCACATTGATAGTATGAAGATGTGATATATGTGTATATCAGTCATACAGGACACAATAGACTTAAATAAATTTAACTCCTTTCCATATTTAACCATACTTAAACATTATAATGTTGGAGCCCAAACCACAATAGCAAAACTTTAAAACGAACATGTTATATCACCAACCCACATTCAATCCCCGACATCCCATATGGTTCCCCAAATCCACAAGGAGTTATCATAGAGTGCAGAGTCAGGAGTAAGTCTTGAGCACCTCATGTGTTGCCCAAAACACAATAAGTGAATAAATAAATAAATGTTCCTGCTAGGGTGGCAGACATGAGGACGGGATAGTACCTGGAATAAGATTTGTGTTGACAAAAGCCCAGGTTCAGATGGATTCACCAGTGAATTCTACCAAACCTTTAAAGAGGACCTACTCCCAATTCTTTTTAAGCTCTTCCGGCAAATTGAAGAAATAGAAACACTCCCAAATAGCTTTTACGAGGCACATATCACCCTGATATCCAAAGCAGACAGAGATGTCACAAAAAAGGAAAACTACAGACCAATCTCCCTCATGAAAACAGATGCTAAGACCCTCAACAAAATACTAGCAAATACAATCCAAAGAGTCATCAAAAAGATTATACACCGTGACCAAGTGGGACTCATCCCGGGAATGCAAGGATGGTTCAACATCCTCAAGTCAATCAACATAATACATCATATCAACAAAAATAAAAATAAAAACCATATGATCATATCAATAGATGCAGAGAAGAAAAGGCATTTGACAAGAGTCAACACCTGTTCATGATAAAAGCTCTCCATAAAATGGGGATTGAAAGAACCTTCCTCAATATTATCCAGGCCATCTACTACAAGCCCACAGCGAGCATCATTCTCAATGGGGAAAAACTGAAAGCCTTCCACTTAAGATCAGGGACAAGACAAGGCTGCCCACTCTCACCACGTCTATTCAATATAGTACTGGAAGTACTTGCCATAGCAATCAAGGAAGAAAAAAGACATTAAGGGCATTCGGATAGGAAGGGAAGAAGCCAAGTTGTCACTATTTGCAGATGACATGATATTATACCTGGAAAACCCAAAACTCTCTACCAAGAGGCTCCTAGAAATAATACATTCCTATAGCAGAGTGGCAGGGTACAAAATCAACACCCAAAAGTCAATGGCCTTCCTATATGCAAACAGTGAAAGAGAAGAAAGGGACATTAAAGAAACTATCCCATTCACAATTGCGCCACAGAAAATCAAATACCTAGGAATCAGTTTGACAAAGAATGTAAAGGATTTCTACAAAGAAAACTACAAAATGTTACTTCAGGAAATAAAAGAGGACCTGAGGAAATGGAGACACATTCCCTGCACATGGATCGGAAGGATTAACATTATCAAAATGGTAATACTCCCTAGAGCTTTATACAGATTCAATGCGGTCCCTATAAAGATTCCCATGATGTTCTTCAAATAAATTGAACAAACACTCCTGAAATTTGTTTTTTTTTGGTCACACAATGCGGGTTCTGCACTCCTGAAATTTGTATGGAATAATAAACCCCACGAATAGCTAAAGCAATCCTTGGGAAAAAGAAGATGGGAGGTATCACTTTCCCCCAACCTCAAGCTCTACTACAGAGCAGTTGTAATTAAGACAGTGTGGTATTGGTATAGAGACAGACCCGTAGACCTATGGAATAGAACTGAGTATCCTGAAACGCACTCTCAAATATACAACCACTTAATCTTCGATAAAGGAGCAAAAAAAATTAAGTGGAGCAAAGAAAGCCTCTCCAACAAATGGTGCTGGGAAAACTGGGCAGCTACATGTAAAAAAATGAACTTAGACCTCCTTCTTAACGCCATGCACAAAAGTCAGATCAAAATGGATTCTAGATCTCAACATCAGACATGAATCTATAAGGTACATCAAAGAAAACATAGGAGAAACGCTCTACGACATCGAAACGAAAAAGTGTCTTTAAAGACGACACACCACTGACCAAGCAAATGGAAGCAAAGATAAACAAATGGGATTACATAAAATTGAAAAGCTTCTGAACCTCAAAAAGAAACGGTGACCAAGATACAAAGACAATCCACAGAATGGGAAAGGATATTCACCCAATACCCATCTGACAAGGGGTTAATATCCAGGGTATATCAGGCATTGGTAGCACTTCACAAGAAAAAATCAGCCAACCCCATCAAAAAAATGGGGAGAAGAAATGAAAAGAAGCTTCCAAAAAAGAAGAAATTGGAATGGCCAAAAGGCATATGAAAAAGTGCTTTTCATCTTTAATCATCAGGGAGATGCAAATCAAAACAACAATGAGGTACCATCTCACACCACAGAGACTGGCACACATCCAAAACAGCAAGAACAACCAGTGCTGGCGTGGATGTGGGGAAAAAAAGGGGACTCTCATCCACTGTTGGTGGGAGTGCCCACTGGTCCAGCCCTTTTGGAAAACAATATGAGCATTCCTCCGAAAACTAGATATTGAGCTGCCATTTGATCCAGCAATAGCACTCCTGGGAATATACCCGAGAGACCAAAAAAACACATAGCAGAAACACTATCTGTACTTCTTTATTCATCTCTGCTCTATTCACTATAGCTAGAATCTGGAAACAACCTAAATGCCCGAGAACAGAGGACTGGCTAAAGAAACTGTGGTACATCTACACTATGGAATATTATACAGCTGTCAGAAAAGACGAAATTATGAAATTTACCTGCAAATGGATGGACATGGAGACTACCATGCTGAGTGAAATTAGTCAGAAGGAAAAAGACAGATATAGAATGACTGCATTCATTAATAGGATATAAATAGATACCAGTGTTTTACTCTGTGGAAATGGTAATGGCAGACTAAAACTCACCATTGAATATACACAAAGAGACTTAAGTGATAAAACTCTAAATATCTGCAGGGCTAACCACAATGTGTAAATGAAGAGGGAGAGAGATGAAGAGACAGAGAGAGAGAAAGAGAGGAAATAGGGGGTACCTGCTATTGAGGCAGCGTGAGGGTGGGCTGGAGGGGTGGGGTACATTGGTGGTGGAAATAGGGCACTGGTGGAGGGATGGGTGCTGGAATACTGTATTACCAAGAACCAATTATGAACACCTTTGTAATTGTATGTCTCACGGTGGTATAATAAAAAAATTTAAAAAAAAAAGGAAAAGGAAAAAAAAAAAGATTTGCGTTGAAACATTATATACTTAACTCTCTACTGTAAATAACAGTAAATCATTGTACCTTAATACAAAAAAAAAAAACAAGCAACTAAGCTTCCATTCAACTAGTAATTTCCTCCTGGTAATATACCTAAGAATACTAAAACATTAATCTTCAAGGACATATGGACACCTCTGTTCACTGCAGCATTATTCACAATATCAAAGATATAGAAACAATCCAAGTGCCCAATAACAGATGGGTGGATTATGAAATTGTGATCTATGTACACAATGGTATTCTACTCAACTATGAATAAAGATGACATCTTGCAGTTCACTGGAACTGGAGTATATCATGCAAAGTGAAATGACTCAGAAGGAAAAACACAAATACCAGATGATCTATTTCATAAGGAATATAAAGGAACATAGAAATGGAACAGAAAATCCCTTACAGACATGCACACTGAGCTATTGCCAACCTAGCTGTGAGAGGACATGGGATGCTGAGACAGTGGTAAAGGGACATTGACTCTGGTTGGAGGCTGGGGGAGGTGGGTTGAAGCAGCATTGCAAGTATAGAACAATACGAAACCTGTTATAAAGCACATAGCCTCAATAAATTAGAAAAAGAAAAACAAAAAATAAATGAATAATAAAATGACTCTTTTAAACATAGCCTGTTATCGGCATTTTCTTGTTGGCTCCGAATCATTTTTTTTTATCCACGATTTCTACCCTGCAAGCCTGCTTGGGGAAGCACTACTCTTTAGGAGACAAAGCTCCTTGAACAAATAATTTTCTTGGCCTTTCAGCTCAGTGTTCTTAATCAACGAAGCCCACTGCCGATCTGCACACAGGCTGAATCAGGAGCCCAAGTAATATAAAAGGTTATATATTTTTTATCTTTTAATGTGTTTGCAGGATATTAAGCCTGTCCTTGTTAGATAAGAAATGGAGCAGGAGCAGTGTTAGACTATTTTCAAAAGATCAGGAATCTAGTATCTCCCCACCATCCATGGCATCACCTTTTGAAATGCTATTACCCAATCTCTTCAATATCCAGCATCTTTACTCCCTGAATTCTAACCTGTTACAGTCTTTTCTTACAAGTTTGCTTATAGAATTTTATGATTTAAAATTATGCTATTCTGCTAAAAATTAAAATTTTACCATTTCCAAGGGAAATTAACTTTTTGAAAACGTATCTGTGAGTTCAGAAACAAACATCCTTTCCGCCCATAATAATGGCATCATATTTTTTGCTAAGGAAGCTACTAAAATTCTTTCTCTGTTCCTATTATTTAAGGAACAAACTCCATATTCCCCAAGCTATCATTATTTGATATTTCTTATAAATTTCCAAAATTTTATTTTACTTTATGGAAATACATACTTGATAGAAGTATTATGTCTATGACTTAATTGTGTTTTTAGGGTCTAGTCATTTAAGAATGAATTGTATTTTTCTTCCATGAGCAGTATATTTTCATAGTAGCAAAAAATTTACTAGCTTTCCATCCTAATTTTGAAATTAGCTAGATGGCCATGAAATATTTGATTTTTAAAGTAACAAACAAGCCAACCAACTGTGAAAGAAAAAAATTATTTCTGGGAAAGAAACAAGAAAGGGATTACAAGAATAATTTAAAATTTAGACATTTTTCATGCATTGACTTATGTTGGCAAATTAAAAATGCCCAAAATATCATATTTCTATAAGAATATAAATTTTTCACCTATAACCTGCAGTGCAGAGTTAAAAATTGACATCCAAAACTGGTTAGTACAAAGCGAAAATTCTTAGAAATAGAAAAATGATTTCAAAGTCATCATCATCATTCCTTGTATAATCATCTGCGCAACCAGGGTTAGAAAGAAAAGACCCAAAATCAAAACTCATGATATAGTCTGCCACTCACTTCCTGCATGAGCTTAAGCAAATTGGACAAGCAAACCCAATCTTTGTTTCCTGTTAAGAAATATGGGGACACAAATAGTTTCTTCATAAAATATTTGGGAGAATGAAGTTCTTATTTTACCTGTTAGGCTAATCAGACTGGGGATAGAAGAGCACAGGAAAAGGGCATTCCTCCATTGAGATCTCTTTGGCCTTCACTAGACACTGCAAGTGTGAGAGACCTTGAGTTCCATCTTCAAAAAGTCAGATTTGACTTCATAACCATCTAGATTTAGGGAGCTGAAAACTTACAGGAATTTTTTAGTGACCTAATGAAAAAACAAAAAATACTTTGGAAATAAGTTTTCATAGGTAACAGGATACAAAAAATTTTCTATCCTTTCCAAAACTATATATAAAATATATTTGATTCTCTTGGTACATTACTGCAAATTATAATATTCTTACTTATACTGAATAAGGAAAGAAATTTCACAGGCCTTACACAATTTTATAAGAGACACTAACATACAAAGAAATATACTTGCATAACTCTGTTAAAATGCCATGTGTGTTTTTTTCTCCTGAGTCTCTGCTTTTATAGACTTTTTTCCCACCAATTTCTACTCATAAAGATCATTCAAATGACTTTAGATATTATAATCTCATTTATGTTAGCACTGAATTGTCTGCAAAATATTCTTACTAGATCTTCCCAGAAATCTGCCTACTTACAGAATATTACTTTAATGGAGAAGAGATACAGAACAAGCAGGTAAAATCCTTACCTTGCATGTAGTCAAGCTAAGTTTGATCCCTGGCATTCCACATGGTCAACAAAGCACTGCCAGGAGTGATCCCTGAACATAAAAGCAGAAGTAGACCGTGAACACATCCAGATCTGACTCCAAGGCCAAAATAAAACATTATTGTTATGTGTATTTCAATTCTGTGGAGGAACAATCTTAAAGCAATAAATAAGTAGCTTAATACCATATACTTGTAGTCACCTCTAAATAAAGCAATTAATGATGAACATGGCAAGCCTGGCAAGCTGCCCGTCTCATATTTGATATGCCAAATACCAGTAACATTTATATTGGGTCATTCCCATGACCTAATATAATGGTTTGAGGCTCTTTATGTTCCTGGAGCAAGCGGATGCCTTTGTGTTCTACTAGCATGAGACAGGACATATAGAAATATTATTGGTGCCCACTATAGCAAATAGATGATCAACGGGAAGATAGTGATAGTGATAGTGAATACCATATACTATTGAATGGCAATGGCAAGATTCAAATAAATCCTAATTGTTTATCCCATGAGTTTCACAATTCAGAACAAGTTTAATGAGTTATATACAGTAAATTAATGCAAAAAGAAAAAATCATTAAAATATCATTTTAAAATTAAAGCAAAACAGGAGTGGTATGACTGGGTCGAATGGGGAGTTCAATTTCTAGTCTTTGGAGGAATGTCCATATAGTTTTCCAAAAAGGCTGGACCAGGCAACATTCCCACCAACAATGGAAGACAGTCCCCTTTTTCTCCCGCATCCACGCCAGCACTTGTTCTTGCTCTTTTGGATATGTGCCTGTCTCTGTGGCATGAGATGATATCTCATTGTTGTTTTGATTTGCATCTCTCTCATGGCTAATGATGATGAACATTTTTTCATATGTCTTTCGACCATTTCGAACTTCTTCCTTGTCGAAGTTTCTGTTCATTTCTTCTCCCCATTTTTTGATGGGGTTGGATGTTTTCTTCTTGTAAACTTCTGCCAGTACCTGATATATTCTGGATATTAACCCCTTATCAGATGGGTATTGGGTGAATATTCTTTCCCATTCTGTGGACTGTCTTTGTATCTTGGTCATTGTTTCTTTTGAGGTGCAGAAGTTTTTTAGCTTCATATAGTCCCATATGATAATCTTTTAGTTGTTTTGTTAGTGGTGTTTCTTCTTAGAAGATGTCTTTAGCTTCAATGTCGTGGAGGGGTTTTCCTATATTTTTGTTCAATGTACTTTATGGATTCAGGTCTGATATTGAGATCTTTAATCCATTTTGATCTATACCCTGGGAAGCCAAAAACACGCAGCAGAAACACCATCCCTAATTTTATGTTCATAGCAGCATTATTCACAATAGCCAGAATCTGGGAACAACCAGAGTGCCTGAGAATCGATGACTGGATAAAGAAACTTTGATATATCTATACAATGGAATACTATGCAGCTGTTAGGAAAAATGAATTTATGAAGCTTGCCTATAAATGAATGGACATGGAGAGGATCATGTTGAGTGAAATTAGTCAGATGGAGAGAGATAGATATAGAATGACTGCATGTATTTTCATGACATAAATATATATATATATATATTATATTACCAATATGTATATATATACATATTATGTTACCAATATCCAAGGTCAGGTGAAAGGTGGATCAGGAGGTCTTGTCAAAGGTGAAAATACCACAAATGTGTGGGAGCAGAGGTTTGGAAAGACAGAGAATGGAATAGTTATCAAAAGTGCTTTTACCACATAGAGCTAAGCATTACATTATAACCTCTAAATATATATATATACAATCCACAATGTGTAGGAGAAGGAAGAGAAAAAAGAGAGAGAAAGAGTAAGAGAGAAAAAGAGATAAAGAGCCTGCCATGGAGGCAGGCTAGGGGAGGGGGAGGGAATCGGGGACATTGGTGGTGGGAAATGGGCACTGGTGGAGGGATGGGTGCTGGAACACTGTATGGCCGAAACCCAAACATGAACTTTTTTTTTTTTTTTTTTTTTTGGGTCACAACCGGCAATGCTCAGGGGTTTCTCCTGGCTCTGCACTCAGGAATTACTCCTGGTGGTGCTCGGGGACCATATGGGATGGTGGGGATCGAACCCGGGCCGGCACAGGCCGGCCGGTGCAAGGCAAACATCCTACCCGCTGGGCTATCGCTCCGGCCAAACATGAACATTTTTGTAATTGTTTATCTCATGGTGGTATAATAAAATATATTTTAAAAAAAACAAAAAATAAAAAATAAAAAATAAAAAAGTTGCAGAATCCACAATGCAAAAAAAATTACAGCAAAACGTTGTATATCTAAGATACTTCCCTCATACATTAACTTTAATAGAAATCTTTCATAATCACTATGTTTTTGAAGATCAAAGCAATATATTATAACAATTAATGTGCCTTTTAGATTTTTAAAGAATATTCTATACAGAGTCCTTTGAAAATTTCTTCTTCAACTATGCCTTTAGAAATTAAGAATTGAAATCATATTATTTTTTGTTGTTGCTCTTTTACAAGAGTTTTTTTTTGTAGCAAACAAACCTTGTTCAGTTGGTTTAGGCAGAAAGTTATTTGTTATGAGCCAGAAAGAGTCAAGAATCTTTGTAAAAGCTAAAAGGGCAGACATCAGGCCATGTCAGAAGATGAGATCAGGGTGACTGAAGTTTTACAATGGATTGAGCTAGAAATAATAATTGGAAGTATTTGAAAGTATTTGAAAGCAATGATATCTACCCAAGATGTCATTAAAATATAGACAAAGTAGATTAAATAAATAAGGTAAAAAGGACTAGCTGAATTGAATATAGGCCAAAAAAGATACACATGATAACCTCTAAATGTATGTATTGCAATCCACAATGTGTAAGAGAAGGAAGAGAGAGGGGAGAGAGAAAGAGAGAGAGAGAAGAGAGAGAGAGAGAAGAGAAGGGATAAAGAATCTGCCATTGAGGCAGGCTAGGGGAGGGGAGAGGGAAACTGTGGACAGAGGTGGTGGGAAATGGCACTGGTCGAGGGATGGGTGCTGGAACACTGTATGACCTAAACCCAAACATGAACATCTTTGTAATTGTATATCTCAAGGTGGTATAATAAAATATTTAAAAAATATTTTTGTACATAATTTCATCCTGGGTTTTCTGAACCTGGACTCTTGTTGGAATTGTTCTTGCTACTTATGTAAATACACCTGAAGTAATTTGTTGTTTCTAGAGTGAGTGCTTTATACTAATGAATCCTCATTTCCATCATATAATAAGCCCTATAGTTCTGGTTACTTCATCATCTGTTTGTTTTATACAAATATTATATGAGTGTATTTTTTTAATCAGTGCAATGTATCCCCAAGGATACTATAGACATTCATTACCTCAGTAGTGGCTTAGTTGAGAAATGTTTTTAAAAAGGAAAAGAATCAAGGACTGCCCATGAATTACCAATTTTACCATTTAGTTTCATGAAAGTGTATTAAATTCCAAAATTTTTAGCCTTTCTTTATCACTTGTATCACTTGTCTTCCCGTTGTTCAACGATTTGCTCAATTGGGCACTAGTAACATCTCCATACGTCCTGTCACATGCTAGTGTAGCCCAAAGGCAACTGCTCATTCCAGGAACAAGAAGAGCCTCAAACCATTCCTTCAGTCATGGGAATGAGATCTATAATTGTTACTGATTTTTGGCACATCAAATACAACACGGGGAGCTTGCCAGGCTCTGCTATGCAGGTGGGATACTCTTGTAGTAGCCTTACATCTCGTGCATGTATTGATGAAAGGGGGAAAGATCAGCTTTTCTGCTGGGTGGAGCTCTGATGAGCTGGGAGTCCAGATGTTGAAAATGGCAGCCCTCATGCTGTGGGGTTCCTCTGGCTTCTTGCAAGGCTCTTCTGGGATGGCGGGCCAGGACTAGAGCCCACCTTCCCTCCTGGGTGCCTCATGATCTGCTGGGCACAAGGAGTGCCGGTAACAGCTCTACCCTGTGTCTCTGAGTCTCTGAATCAGGCATACCTGGGCTTGAAATAGACAGCGGTAGGGTGGGACTCTGATGAGCAGGGCTGTGATCCGCTCTTCTGCTGGGTGGAGCTCTGATGACCTGTGGAGTCATGTTGTTGAAAATGGCAGCACTCTTGGTGTGGTGGTTACTCTGGCTTCTTGAGAGGCTCTGCCGGGCTGGTCTTGGAAAAGACTGCTGCAGGGAGGGTCTCTGAGGAGCTGGGCTTGTGATCAGCATTTCTGCTGGGTGAAGCTCTGACGAGTGGGGAGTCTGGATGTGGAAAATGGCGGCCCTTGGGGGTTGGAAAAAAGAAAATGGCAGCCTTCATGGTGTGGGGGGTTCCTTTGGCTTCTTTCGAGACACTGCTGGGGTGGCGGGCCAGGACTAGAACCTGCCTTCCCTCCTGGGCACCTCGTGGTCAGCTGGGCATAGGGATAGTCGGTAGCAGCTCTGCCCCGTGTATGTTAGTCTCTCTTTTATTTCAAGAAATAAGCCTTTCTTTATTTCAAGACAAACATCTAGAGACAGAGATGACTGACCAGTACAATCAAAGTCTAGTTCTTTAACTTTGACACATGTGTGGAAGTCGTAATTGTGAAAACTTCTACCCCACCTACCTCCAAGATACAGGTATTATGTAACAAGAATATTTTAGATTGCTTGAAACATTATTTCATCTTTCTGTATTTAAAAAGCTGAGGACATGTGTAACTTGTATAATAATTTTACTCACACTAATATTGAGCAAGTGCAAGAATAAAGCACTATAGAAAGTCTAGCCCAAAAGACTAATCCTCAGGTTAGAATATCTAGTTTTTTTGTTTTATGTTAGTTTTATGTTAGTTGTGGTGCCTATCTCTTCTGGAATTTTGCTGCTGTCTGTGATCTGCTTTTTTTCTCTTTTTATTTCTATTGGATTTATATCTTGTAATATTGTATTTGAGACCATTGAGAACATATAAAACTAACAGCATGTAGTATATGGAAGAAAGGTTCAGTGGCCTACAGTTATTCTGAGGTAGAAAAAGAATAATTTTATAAGATGGGGAAATAAAAAGTATTATGTAGTTACTGAATATACTTTATTAATCACGTAGCTATTATCACAATAGTGCAGTGTAATTATCAATCAGAAAATATCCATGACATGCCATACTGCCATATTAAGTATTCTTTCTAACACATTTGGAAAATGGTTGGGGTGAAAATGATCTTGTCTGAGCATGGGTGGCTTTCATTTTGTTGCCCATTGTTTCGGACCTAGTAAGATATCAAAGTTCAGTTTTCCTTGGCAATAATAGAGGAAGGCAGCAATCCCTTGATGAAACACTCCAAGCCTCTGCTTGTGGTATATTCTCTAAAAGTTCCATTGGCCAAACAAAGTCACAGGGCTAAGCTACATCAGTATGGTGGGGATATATAATCTTTGCATGGAAATGCTTAGGTCTCTCTTTCCCTCTTTCTCTCTTTCTCGCTCTCTTTATTTATTGGATCATAATGTTGTCTTCTCCACTATCATCTTCAAAATTTGTCAAAATTTGTCCAAGTCTCTTAACTTACTTGTGTTATGTGGAATTATTATTGAGGGGGATAATTTTTTTCTTTAAATACAACTGAAAATTGCAAGCTTCCTTCAGTTATTTGGGACCAATTAATATAGATGTTTAAAAATTCTGAAAGGCAAAGAAATTTTAATATAGCAATAATTGAGGCTACTAGAATTTATAGAGGTGACAAAATAAATTGGTAAGTTTTGACTCACTTTTCATATTTCTCTAAGAGAATGTAATACATGCACACAAATGCAGATGCTGTAAAAAATTAACACTCAACCGAAATAACCTTGTTCTAAATACAGCCATATGAGGGATTATTAACAAATGTGAATTGGGTGTTAGTGGAATGAAAGCACTGAAATTACTTGAAGTGCAATCAAATTCTGTTCATGCTCTGGGCTATTATAACTGTCTAGTCTCATTTTCTGAAGTTCAGTTTCTTATGTATAAAATACCACCCTTAAAGCCTATCTGTTAGGATGTAGTAAAAATAAAATGAGATATTAGTTATGTCTGTGATGTTGTATTTTTTTTTTTGTAACTTAGAGCATGAGTTCTGGAGTCTGTCTTCTTGGATTCAATCATTTCTTTAGCACCTACTAAGTGGTTGGCATTCATATTCTATGTAAATTAATCACTTAGAACTACTAGAGTGAATTTGTATAAGTTAGATGGGCCAGAACAGTAGAAAACTAATCTCTCATTTTATCAAGAGATTAATAAACTAACTGGTTTTTAAATTTATTGAAATGAGGCCATAAGTTTAAAATAAAAACATGACCAATGTAAGTTCCTTCTGCAGCCTTGAAGGAGATTTTGTTTCAGGCCCTTCTCCCAGTTTCCCATAGAACCAAATTCCTCTCTATTCCAAGGCTTATTTAAAGGAAGTGAATAGTGAAATAGGACAATATCAATCTGAATCAGGAAAGACTTTCATGTTTGAATTTTGAACAATAAAGATCTCTCTATTCTAGTTTTTTTTTTTTTAAAAATTTCTTTTAGGTTTATGGTCCATACCCAGGGATGCTCAGTGATCACTCTTGGCTGCACTTAGGAATTTCTTCTGACAGTGCTGGCGGAGGGATATATGGAATGTCAGGGATTTATCCACTATCAAGACAAATGCCCAACTCGCAGTGCTATCCCTCCAGCCCTGCTATTCTAGTTTTAAGTCTCGGTGTTAGTTTTGCTTATTTTTGACATATCATTTGCTCTGATTATTCAAATTCTTTTCCTGAGTGAAACCATATGGTAATTGTGTTTCAATTCCTTACTTATTTTACCTTTCATAATAAACTCAAAATCATTTTGTCCCAAAAGACAAGATTTCATCATTTTTGTTTTCTTTTTGGGTCATACCTGGTGACACTCAGGGGTACTCCTGGCTCAGAATTTACTCCTGGCAGTGCTCGGGGTACCATGTGGGATGCCAGGGATGGAACCTGGGTTGGCCACATGCTAGGCAAATGCCCTACCTGCTGTGCCATCGCTTCTCAAGATTTCATCATTTTAATGACGTAGACTTCCACTTAATATTCCATTGAACATAAGAGTGCTCGCACATTCATGCACAAGCACATACACACATCATAGAGCTTTATCCAGTCATTAACATATGGACATCAAATTGATTTAATGCCTGACTATAATGACTAATGCTAATATGAGCATAGGTGTACAAATGTTCCTTTATTTATTGTAATATGTCAAGATGCTTCGTGGGACCCCAAAAATATTAAGGTTCGAGTTCCCTGGTCACGCTCAGGGGCCGACAACCAATGAGCAAAATCCACGAGTCAGTACAAATTCAAAAATCTTTTTTACTTTTCAGCAACAGTAAAACACACTCTGCTGCCACAACCCTGGACAATCGACTCCCCCAGACTCAGAGCTGCTGATCATGTGCTCAGATCAAGAAGTCACACACAGATTCCAGGTGGGTCACACCTCTGTCTCAGGCTTAAGAGATGCTAATAAGAGGCCTTGTCCTTTCTTCCCACACCAACTGCTTACTCAAACATAATGGAGAGGAGACTGGTATAAATAATTACACCCTAGATAAAATACCTAGGAGGTGTATTTTTATGGGAAATATACATCATAATTCGTACTATGAACTCCATGCATGCTAGATTGACATGTCCATCCCCACAAGGGCCTTTGATAGTCCATTCTGCTCCAGGGCAATTTCTAAGTGATCTGCTCTCTGTTTACAAGGAGGCATTACCAGTTTATCTTGGAACAAGCAGTATGACCTTTCCTCTGATCTTTGGAAGAGTTAAATTCCCTAAGGGTGTCCCATATTCAAGCCAAGGTCACTCTTCTTGGTACTATCAAGTCCCTCACAGAGGGATATAAGAAAATATGTCCAATCTCGATTGTTTTGGGGACAATAGTAGAGATTATGATGAGATTCCAGTTGGAATTAGAATCAAACTGTGGCATCAACAACAGTAATATATATCTTGAACAATTGTCAAGGACTAGTAGTGCTAGATAAAATTGTATTTTTTATCTTATGAGCACTCTCCATACCACTTTTCATATATGGTTTACTAATTTACTGTCTTACTAACAATGTATGAGTATTCCTTTCTATGCATATCTTCACCAAAACTTGTTTGGTTTTTTAATATTTACCACTTCACTAGTATGTTTTGACATATCAATTTATTTTGATTTGTACTTTCCTAATAATCACTATCACTATCACTATCACTATCTTCCCGTTCATCATCGATTTGCTCCAGCGGGCACCAGTAACATCTCCATACGTCCTGTCACATGATAGTAGAGCCGAAATGCATCTCCTTGCTCCAGGAACATAAAGAGCCTCAAACCATTCCATCAGGTCATGGGAATGAGGTATATAATTGTTACTGGTATTTGGCATATCAATACAACATGGGTAGCTTGCCAGGCTCTGCCGTGCGGGTGGCATACTCTTCAACTCTTCTAGTATATCCAAAAAAACAGTCTTACTACTTGGATTAAATTAGGAAAGAGAAGAATGGGTATTTGATTTTCATTTTTGGGAAAATATTAAATATACCCATGTAAAACTGGTATCTAAAATAAACAGTTAACTTTATTTTTTTCCAGAGTATCACACTAAAACTCTTCACAGCCTGTAAACATGAATATTAACTATTCTGTAAATTTGCATCCTCTGAATGATGCAATTATTATTATTCCTAATAATAAATTATGTAAAACATTTTAACATTTATTTGTAGATTGCTTGTATGTTTTTCTTATGACTGACTGCCCATACTACTCCTTTTCAATTAGTTGCTCTTTCCCTCAAAATCATTCTTATTGTTATTTTCATTGGAACCTCAATGACAGTGGCAGTTACACTGGAGAAACTTTTGTTGAATCTTCCCGGATGTCCATAGCCAAAACTCCGCCCCTAATTTTATATTTACCAAACTCATAGGTTATCAACTCTTGGTCTGGACCTGCTTTAGTAATATGTCAGTCAGGTGTAATATTGTGGTCTTTGACATGGTTTAGAGGAGTTAAATAGTTAACATCTCTATAAAACTAAACTATAAGACACTTTTTAATAACAATACCAATGTAATGATTGACTTAATATCAATCAAAAGAGGTTGTGACTAGATAGTCAGTCAAGATAAACATAAACTGGGAATATTATTATGTAGAATTTTGACATTAGTCAATAGGAGTAGATCACAGTAACTTCTTTGAAGACTTCAATCACTTTCAAAGATTTAGTTGTGTTTGTGTCATAGTCTGATCCTGAAGGGAACATCTCAGGCAACTGAATTTATGCTTCTATGGAAAAGCTTTTATTCAGGATTGAGATTGATTTTGTTTCCGTGATTAGTTCCGTGTTTTATATTTTTTTTGTAATTGATAAATTAGAAATGTCTTTAACCTACTGTGAATATAATATAATATTGCCAATTATCAGTCAGAAAGTTATATGGTTGGATGGCTACAGATAAAGGACAATTAGAGAAAAAGTGGTTTGATCAAATTACTACAAGCCCCACTGCTTTGGGGCATAACTTACGTACCAAAGAAACTATAGTTTTCATAAGTCATAAAAAGTTAATGTCTGTTCTTAATATTCAGCCACGAGTTGTGTTTTTATGAATATGTCTCATTCTCAAAACTTTTGTCCTTAACCTACAACTCTCCTAACTAAAATGCCAGCTCAAACTTAGCTTCTAAGATCTGCTTTTTCAAAGCTTAGTTTCTATATTCTGTCAGAATTAATTATTACCTAATGTTTGCATTCTCATGCATTGATATTCTAGTTTTTCCTTTGAAATTTAGAGTGGTAGTATACTTATGTGTCAGGGTAGATATTGAGGAAAATATTTGGTATGATGTTCTGTGAAAAGGTATATGTGTGTGCTTGGACAGGAGTGAATACAAATGTGATTAAGTCTACTATCTCTTGGATAAAATAAATCAAGCTGCTTTTCACCCCTCAAACAGAACTCACAGGTAATCAATTATTTAGTTTAATTTGTTTGTTGGGTAGAAAAAGCAATATAACTGTCTTTAATGATTAAGATGGAGTATTTATTAGTAGTCATAAAATACAGATTAAATTCACAATATGATGAAAAGGTTGTAAAAGCTTACTAAATCTTTTATCTATAGTCAAGACAAAGAATCAAAGTAGTTTTGTAATACTGTTTTGTGGTTTTTTTTTTTTTTTTTTTTTTTTGCTTTTTTGGGCCCGGCCGCGGTGCTCAGGGGTTTCTCCTGGCTCTGCACTCAGGAATTACTCCTGGAGGTGCTCGGGGGACCATATGGGATGCCGGGATCAAACCCGGGCCGGCATGGGTTGGCCGTGTACAAGGCAAACATGCCTTACCCTCTGGGCTATCACTCTGGCCCCTGCAATACTGTTTTTGAAATGTGATCATGTAAGTAAAAAGGCACACTAATCTCTATGCATGGTTAGTGTTATTATAATAAATTGTACTGATTGCACTGTAACAGTGAGTGTCATAGAAATATTGGCAAACTTAACATATAATCATGACATTGATTGGGATAAATTCAAAAGTTTCAACATATTAATGTTATTTTTACATTGCTTCTCAAATAAAATATTATGTATATATTCATCATGCATGTGGGTTTTTTTTGAGGGGGAGTCACACCCGGTGACACTCAGGGGCTACTCCTGGATCTTCACTCAGGAACTACTCCTGGCAGTGCTCAGGGGACCATATGGGATGCCGTGAATCAAACCCTGGTCTTGGGGGGGGGGGCGTTCTGCGGCGCGGCTGGGTCCCGCGTGGGGGGCAAAACCTAGCCATGTGCAAGGCAAACACTCTACCCATTGTGCTATCACTCTGACCCTTGCTATGTGTATTTTTAAGAATTTTTTATCCACACACTAATATCTATTAGTGTTTTTATTGTTGATATGAACAGGCTTATTTCTTTCTAAGTATTTTAAATGTTTTGTATATTCAAAAAACTGATTAAAATAAAGGAAAATACCCAGTTGTATAACAGTTCATAAGAGAATGAATAAGAGGTGACATCCAAATTAGAATCATAATTTTGAAATAAGCAAATAAGCTTATTTTGGAGAGGCAACAGGAGAAACTTTTCAGGAAATATGGCCTCACAGACAAAAGTATTATGTCAGAGGTCATCATGGTCTTATGCTGGAGTGTGTGTGTGTGGGGGGGGAATGGGAATGGATATGGCTGAACTAGCACCTCCAAATCCCAATTCATCCTGAACAAATACAGAACAATTTGAAAGGCAGGAATGGGAGCCATGTCTGAAGTAGAATGGGAAGGGTTTATTTTGCCTTTGACAAATTTTCTGGCCTGCAAAATGATATTTTTTTAAAGATATCCCTCTGGATCCCTTTAGAAGGTTTATAGTTTCCTCATTGTGTTGGAAGCCACTATTCCAAAATGTTCCCAGAAGAGCTCGCTATTCACACTCCAGAGTTCCAGTGTGCTAGGTTTGAATTTGGAGAAGTGACTGAAGAGCATAATAATACTAGTTACTTTTTATTAGTGCATATTAAGCTGTTCTATGATATCTATAACTTCTCTGAAAGGAATTAAAAATACATAGTTCTCTTGTTACTGGTTGTTTTAATACCTATTTACTTCTTAAGGAAAACCAAGGGAATATCTTCATATATATATATATATATATATTGCCAATGTAGTCTCTTAAAAATACCTTTTTGTTTAGGTACTGTGGTTTGCCAAGCTGTCAGGCACACACTATTTGAATTCCAGTCCCACCGCCAGCGTCAGCCCCTCGTCACCAATGTCCCAGGTTGCCTCTCACGCTCCCTCACAGCCCATTTTCTGAACAGGCATTTTTTTTTAAGTTTAATTTTTATCATTTTAGTTTCATGCTTATAGAGCCAACTGCTGTTGGCTCTAGGAGCTTAGATATGTACAGATACCTAACCTCTGCATAATCAATGTGTCAAAGGCCCCTTACAGTTGACCCTTATTACCGACAGACTGCCTCATCTTACTGACCATCTTCATTTCTTCCTCTGGATTAATTTATTTCTGGCATCCGAATCCAAGGCCTTTCCTACCTTTGATACCTTTAATTCCTTTACCATTTTATGTTCTTTGTACCTCAGGCACAAGAGACAGATGTCACTGTCTCCATTATTATTCAATATAGTATTGAAAGTCCTAATCACAATTTATAGACAAGAAAAGGAAATTAAAAGGGACATAAGTTGGAAAAGAAGCCAAGTCATCACCAGCTGTGATTATATAGTGGGAGTATATACAGAATGTTTACTATCTGTCAGGGTTCAGGAAGGGGGGCAATCCCACACAGGACTCCCAGGACTCCAGACCCAAGGGACTCCCAAGGGCCCCAGGCCTCAACAGTACATGGTCCAGGGAATAACCAAAGCAGCAGATGCTGGGGGCCTATCAAGGTCCCTGACAGTACTCACAATCCATTGAGGTCCCTGGCCTTTGTCCAGGGAATGACCACGATTGCCCATAATTGACCAATAAAGAAACAAGACCACAGGCTCTCAATAAAGAAACAAGACCACAGGCTCTTGAAGCACTCCTTTTTTTTTTTTTGTTGGGTCACACCCGGCAATGCTCAGGGGTTTCTTCTGGCTCTGCACTCAGAAATAACTCCTGGCTGTGCTCGGGGACCATATGGGATGCCGGGGATCGAACCCTGGCCGGCACAGGCCAGCCGCGTGCAAGGCAAATGCCTTACCCACTGGACTACCGCTCTGGCCCCATCCTTTTAATCTGTCTCCTCTTACTCCTCTCTCCACCTTGCTGCAGGAACTTATCTCCAGGACTTCTCTCTTCCCCACCCCCATCTTCTCCCCCCCCTCTGCTCCCCCTTTCCCCCCACAGATTCTGGGGGCAGGCCCTCTTTTCAGAGCCTCTTTCTTCAGGATCTCTCTTCAGGGCATTTGTATTCAGGTCCTCTCTCAGGAGCTCTCTTTTCAGGACTTCTCACTACTCAAGCACTCTCTCTTCAGAACCTTTCTCCTTTTCTTATCTCTCATCTATCTCTGTCTTTGTCCCCATTTTTCTCCATTTCTCTGTTTCTTTGTCTCTATGTCTCTTCCTTCTGCACAAGGCCCTCTCTTTTTAGGACCTTTCTCTTTAAGGCAGGTCCTCAGGGTCGTGACCTTGTTCTCAGGACCTTCTTCTTTCTAGCCAGCCCCTCTGGGTCCTGACCTTGGCCCTGTGACCCTGTAGCCCTTTGGCCAAATAGCCCTGAGGCCCTGGTGCTGGCCTTCAGGCCCAGACACTAGGACCTTCCCCTTCCACCCTGGTGCTGGCCCTCTGGCCTAAGGACCAGGCCTCATGGCCCTGGTGCCAAGTCTTCTGGACCCCAAACCAGGGACTGCTCTCCTGGATGCTCCCTGGGGCCCTGTTTATAGCTACCTGGCAAGGTTCAGAATCCTGGCCTTCTAACTGTCTTAACTGTCATCTACAGGGGTTATTCAACAACTATCTATGCGGCATTAGAGTATATACTATCTATATGATAGTATATATAGAAAAGTTCACTAAAATTTTCCTATAAATAATAAGCCAATTTAGCAAAATCACAGGCTATAAAATAAGCAGTTAAAAATTTCTTGCATTCCTATAAGCAAATAATGAACTAGAAGATAAAGAGATAAAATGGAAACTCTGTTCAAAATAGTGTCCCAAAACATTAGGTACCTAGTTATTAACAAAAAGATGTGAAAAGAAGTATACCTTGAAAATTATAATTCACTCATGGAAGAAATGGAAGTGGACTTCAGGAAATGGAAAATATTCCATGTTAATGGATTGGAAGAGTCAAATTTGACAAAATAAATATCTATTACATAAATTAAATACAATTCAATGCAATCCCCACACCAAAATTTTGATGGCATTTGTCAAGTATTAGCAATCACTAATAAAATTCCTATGGAACCATTAAAAAGACACCCTGAGTAATCAAAACCATTCTGAGATACAAACTGTTCAGTATTCTGTTCCTTGATTTGAACTATGCTATAGCTATAGTAATTTAAAAAAGTGATACTCGGGTCAGAGTGATAATCTATCAGGTGGAGTGCTTGCTTTGCATGTCACCAACCCAGATTTGATCCATAGTACACTGTATGGTTCCCAGAGCCCTTACACGAGTGAGTGATCCATGAGCACAGAGCCAGATGTAAACCCTGAGCACTGCCAGGTATAGACCCGAAACAAAAGTGAAAACAAAATGTGATACTGAAATAAAAATAGACCTTACCAATGTGTTAGAATTGAAAGTCCAAAGATAAAACCTCTGTTCTCTGGGCAGTTAATTTATTAAAAAGTTTGTAGGTACATGAAATGGAGTAAATAGTGTGATATAAATTGACTAGTCACATGTAAAAATGAAAATTGGATCCTTTTCTTAAACCTTATACAAATGCCAATTCAAAGTTTATTAAAGTCATGAGATTAGACAGGAATCCATGTTCTGTTTAAGCTATATTTAAAACAATATAGGCAGAAAATTCTAAGATTTGGACCTCAAAGATAAGATACCTTAGCAAAGACAACAAAACAAAAATAAACAAATGGGACTACATAAAATTAAAGTTTCTGCATGACAAAACAAACAGGCTAAAATAAATCACTCTACTAAGCAAGAGAAAATATTCGCTCACAATATATTCTATAAAGGGTTATTATGCAAGATTTATAAAGCACTCAGTAAAATCAACTAAATAAATCTAATAACCAGTAACATTAGAGAGTACAGTCGTGGGGCTTTTGCCTTGACACAGCTGGCACAGGTGCAATTCCTGGGATCTACCACTCATCTGGTAGTTACCAAAAGCTTTCCATGGATTGCAAAGATGGAAATAAGAAAACGTTAACACTCTCATGATTTGAGAATACTTGTAGAGTTGCTAAGCTTTATGTAACTCAAATGAGAAACAATTCGATGATGTCAGAGAGATTACACAGTGAGTAGAGCATTTTCCCTGCACATATCCTACCCAGGATCAATCCCAGCACCTCATAATGTCAAGTCCTGCCATGAGTGGTACTGAGTACAGAGCCAGGAGGTAGTAGCTCTGAAAACTGCCATGGAGGCCCCACAAACAACAAAAAACCCCAGGAATTGACTATTAATATTTCAATGTTTTTATTCTAGAATTAAATAATATAATTTCCATTTCACTATATAAATAAATCCTATTCACTTGTAATCAGAAATTTTCACTAATTTTCTAAGTGAAAGACATAGAAGACTTTAATTCTACTCATCCATAAGCTAAAATGTAGTTGGCTATTTAATTTCACGTGTCTGATAGGAAACTTTAAGGTGGAAACAAATTCATTACTTCCAACATGCCTACAACACTATGAGCTTCTTTTTTTGTGCCTGGGTACCTTTAACAATTGAAAATGAGTACCCTTGTGCTTGGTTCTCTAACATCTAATTTTAACAGTCCTTGCAAAGAAGGAGCAGAAGGCTGTTTAAATCTGCACTGCAAATGGACTTTCGAGACAGTCTATCAGGACAGGAATGTATGTGCCCAAAATTTTACAAGATTTTTATGAATATTTTGTTTAAATGCTTTTTACGATTGCTTTCGGTGGATTGCTGCAGTCAATATATGGGAAACATTATTTATAAACTTAGAGGTAAAAGGATTTTTTTTTAAGTTCTAAATATGATTTCAAAACATCTGTGCATTACAAATACTGCTCCTTTTACTCTTTTGACATTTTTTAAATTTTGTATTGTTTACTTGGTAGTAAATCTCTTCCTTTGATCTTTTATTTCTATTGTTGTTTTGTGACCACACTCAGCAATACTCATGGGTTATTCCTGGTTTTGCATTCAGGGATCACTCCTGGAGGGGTTTTGGAGGGGGAGGTCATACATAGTGCCTAGGATAAACCCAGATTGGTAGTGTGCAATGTAAGCACCTTTCCCACTGTGCTGTTTATTTCTTTGCCCCCTCCTGAGATTTTTTAAAAAGATTGCTACCTAAGTTTCTGAGATGGCAACAAGAGCTACTAACCATTGACTCCTTCCTATATGCTTATACGTGAATAATTTTTTAAAATATGATGGAACCTTGTTCGCAAGATCACTAGTGACAGTGTTAGTAATTGTACAGTGGAATGTGTATACACACATACCTAGGGAAAAGTGATTTAAAGAAGTAGGGGAAACAACAGTATTATAAGGCTAGGAAGTAAGGATTATACAGGTTATATATTTCCTCTCTTCCCTTTTTTATTATAGCCAAAATGAATTATATTATTTATTATTATAGCCAAAATGAATACATTAATCTTATATTTTGTATAGATTGCTGGATTTTACACTTTCTATTTTATGACTTCTACTTGGTAGTAAATGTTTCCTTTCCAAATCATATTATCTGAATCTAGTAATTTTCTGCAAATGCCATTTGGGATATCTAGGTAAAAGGGGGCATTATACTGTGCAGAGATGATTTAGAGAACCATGGTGTAATCCTTAATAAGATGGATGATGGTGCTACGGAAAATAATTATTTATAGGTATAAAACACTCAAAAGTGAGTGGGAAGAATTTGCTTTTCTTGCTTCTGCATATTTTGAGGCAGTAGAGTTTGTTCATAATTTACTTTAAGCTCCAGAGGTTTAAGGGAATAAATCTTAATTACAACCAGGTGAGTTAGTAATGTTTGAAGGAAAATAGGAACGGAAACCATCACTTACTGAGTGTTTTCTGGGTTCCTGCTAAGTACCTTTTTGTTCATTATCTTCTAGAAATTCCAGGTGGAGATTCAACTCTACAACAGCTGACACCTGGACCTCACATTCCTGGCACTCAGCAGTAGATTGTGAAAAGTTTCACTTATTATCATCATTATAAATGATGTCAATGTTAGACTTTTCTCACTAACAATAAAAATAGGAATTAGAATTTTTATCTAGTAAGATTTTACTAGAAAATTTTCCTAGCAAGATGACTTTAAAATTTTCTTGGGACTGGGGAAGTCTTATCAAGCAGAAAAGAAAGGAGTACTTGAGGTACTTGGGGATACCCTCAGTTCTGTACTCAGGAGGTCACTCGTGAGAGGGATACTTCATTTTTTAGGGGATCATATAGAGCTAGGGACTGAACCTAGGTATCCCACATACAAACTTGTGCTCAACCCTTTAGCTCTCTGGTGAAAGATAACATTTTGTTTATTCTGTTTTGGAACTGACTCCTGGCTATGTGCTTAGGGATTACTCCTGGCAGGTCTTAGGGGACCTAAATCAAAAGCAGAATTTTCTATTAAGATATACATGAGATTTTTGGGAAAAGATAAGATTAAATTGGCTGGGAAAAAAACGGGGGGTAAGAGGTTTACTTTTGTAATTATAAGTGTTTTGAATAGTTCATTTCTATTTTGTGCTGAAAGCAATAAAATTTGAGTGGGATATTTGTTTAAATTTTAACCATGCAAGTTATTATAGATTTAGTGATATTTAGTGTGTAAAATTATGATTTATAATGACAGAATGCAGATAAAAGTATTTAGAAAAGCTTGTTTTGTTTTTTGGGCCACACTCAGTAATGCTTAAAGGATTTACTCCTGGTTCTGCTTTCAGGGATCATCCCTGGAAGGGCTTAGGGGACCATATGTGGTGCCTGGGATCACCACAAGCAAAATCCTACCTGTTTTACTATCTGGTTTCCAAAATCTAGAAAAGTAATCTGAAACACAAGTTTGTAAACTATATAACTGTAATATTGCTTCTGAAGTAGTTATGAAATCTTAACATTTGAGTTCACGTATTTAATTTTGTTTGTTTTTTGGGAAACACCCAAGGGTGCTCAGGGACTACTTTTTGCTCATGCTCAGGGGTCACATCTGTCAGGCTTGGGGGGTCATATGAGATGTCAGGAATAGAACTCAAGTTGGCTGCGTACAAAGCAAATGCATAGTCACTGTGCTATGGCTCTGGCCTGAGTTCACTTACTTAAAATGCAAGCTCACAGTATTTTTCCCTCTATGGATATATTTCTCCTACCTCCACCACTCACATTCCTTATTTAAAAATTTCCTACACCCCCCCAAGTTATTATATGGTCCATGTAAATGTTGAAAATTTAGTCAACTTATCCTTTAGTATTTCAAAATGTTATGGTACCATGTTGCAGCACACCTGCCCAGAGCCTCTGCATCTGGCCTGGAGTTGCCTCCTGCAGGTCACTTTGTAGATAGGAGGAGGACAGTTTGAATGTGGCAGCTTATCTGACCATGTATTCTATACTGGTCCGTATAAATATTCTTTCATGCTGCCACAATCATTGTGGGACTAGCTAGATCTTACCAGTATATTTGCCTGGTCACATTGGATCTCTAAGTAATTAGTCCAGAGAGAAATGCTGTTTGCCTCCAAGCAAGCAAGCAAGCATGGCTCTCTGATAACTCAAAGCTAGATAAAATAACAGTACTATCATGAAATAGTACTTCACAAGACTCTTGTGAAGGCTTGGAGAAATATTTAACTGGCTATAGTATGTTTTTTGGTACAAATGCATGCCTTTGTATTCTGAGATGCAGTTCATCTCAGAAACTCCTCAGTACCCTGCAAAGGCATTTTCTAGGCAGATATTGGCTTGGCAACATTAACATCTCAAAGGGCCTAGGAGAGGTCCTGGGAGAAATTACCTGAGGGCATTTGACCCTGAGGGCTTCCCATAGTAGTGGGAGGTCTGGGTTACAGGGATATAAAACTAGTTTGCTTTCTTTCTCACTCTCTTTTGGTGGGTCCCTAGCTCTATTTTCCCTCTTTCTGCTGGTGACTTGTCCGTCTCCTCTCTATAGAGAGGCCTTAAGAAATCGTGGGCCGCCATTTTGGCCTACATGTGGCTGGGGTCCTAGCTGGGAACACTAAGTTTGGAGTTTTTCCTATTGCTGACTTGTATGCCTGAACCTGTGTTAAGTAAAACATTTTGAAACCTCACCAGATTCTTGTATCTTTCTCTGTCCACGGGCGTTGATCCCCTGGAACAGAAGGGGATCCCTGATCCTGCTCCCGGATTTTGTGCAGGGTGCCTCAGTGTTTCCCCCAGAGTACCACTTGAGACTTTGAGTTCCACTGTGACAGGAGACACTGAGGAATTCCAGGATCCAATCCTGCTTGCCCTAGGTGACTTCCACCTGATGCACACTGTTTTCACTTTGGTCAATCAACCTAATTCAGCCAGATGTGTGTCTCTGTTTGATATATTTGTTCCTACCTTCCATCAGGGCATAATTACCCTGCAAGGAAAAATATATCCACCATAAAACCCTCATCTCTGCATTTGTTTCAAATAGGAAGATACTGAAGTATCTCTAGAGGTCTAAGAAGTCCTAGTCCTAGAACAATTTGCTGAATCAAACTAACCCCCAGATTTCCTGGTTTTCTTGCTTAACAGTCAGGATCCCCCACTGGACAAATTTTCTCATGCTTGAAGCTCTCTAGCACTACATGTGCTAGGTGTTCTCTAGCACCACTTGGGCTTTGTATTTGCTAGTAGTACTTGTGACTGTAAGTACTTGGGCTGGACATGTAATGTGATTTGGAGACAACCGCTGGACTAGAGCCATTACCGACTGGATCCCACGGGATGTCAAAAGATCACGTGGCCGCCCACCTACAAGATGGTCAGACTTCCTTGTCAAGACTCTGAAGGAACGGTTTGAGGCTCTTCATATTCCTGAATCAACCAGATGCCATTGGGCTACATTGGCAAGTGATAGGGTCCAATGGAAATGTTACTGGTGCCCGCTCAGCAAATTGATGAATAATGGGATTCAAGTGATCAAGTGATCAAGTGACTTGTGACTGTGTTCTCTAGTACTGCTCGTGTTTAGTGCTCTTAAGCATCACTATTGGCCAGTTACACCTGTGTCCTTTCTTAGGATTTTTTGATCTTATGGTGTTATGAGCAAAGCCCTGGAAGAAAGTAGAAAAATAAAGATGAGGTGGTGTTTAGTCATAGCTCTTTCTGTTCTAGTATATAATGTTGTTTATCCTAAACCTGTTTTTTATCCTAATCTCTCCCTCACTGCATAAACTTTGCAGCTTTCCTTTGTCCTAAAACCTAGACTTCTTTCATCAGAGTGGAAAGTGGGTGGGATGTTTCTTTATCTAACCTGGGTCTGCTCAGAATTTTATTGGGGCTGTGACTCTAACTCAGGAGAACAAGGCTCCAGTGAATAATCCATTAAGTTTAGACTGATTTTTAAAAGCTTATTTTGCTTCTTTTTAGATCCTGAGAACCTGAACAGGTAATTTTTTCAAATTCTGCGTAAACTTGCTTGTTCATGTTTTTAAATGAACCATTATGACACAAATTATCTTGAAAATGTAATAGTACGAGGTTAGATGTTAGTATTATTTTGTCGGCTATCATCAGTTATGTGTACTGATTATAGACTGAATAAAGGTCATTTCTACCCACTAATTCTTCCAGATTTACTGTCAGATGGGGGAGTTGCTCTTGAATGCAATTTACTGTAAGGAATGAAACTAAATTTTCAGAGGTGAAAAATATTTGCATTAACATATTTATTCATGAATTTTTCCAAAGTACAGGGAGAATGAAGTACTCAGTCTCCTTAAGAAAGCATGAATTTAGCTTTATTAGGTGCTATATGTATCTCCACATTCAGCTAGAATAGCTCTTCCTCTACCAAAAGAATAAATAGAGCTCTTGACTAATCTGCCAGAGGCAATTAGCCATCTTTGGGGCATTTCTGGAAGCTAGAGAAGGTCAAGACACCAATTCTCACCAAGGTTCCCCTGTTTAAATATCATCTTTCCCAGTGATCGAATTGTATTTATAGCTTTTATAAATAAGGTATTTGGAAGGCTAATTTCACAATTTGATTGAGGAAGTCATTATCTAAGGAAGATATAGGAAGGGAGAAAAACAACAAACATAATAAAAGATTTAAGTTATGTTTAGAAAGAGGATTTCAGATTTATATTAGGATTGATAAAGAATAAAGCTAGATATTACCTAAGGAAACCTGAGAGTCTTGGGTCTGAAAAAAGTGAATAAATATTTAAGCCTTTTTGAACAGGCATTGAGCTCCATGTTGCTAAATGAGTAGGATCACAGAGAGGAAAAGGATCGAGAGAAAATAGGGTTCAAAGGAAATATTTCCACCAGTGGTTGATAAGGGTTCTTTTTCCTTATATCCACGCCAACACTGGTTGTTTGTATTATTTTTATATATGCCAGTCTCACTATTATGAGGTGATAGCTCTTTATTGTTTTGATTTGCATTTCCCTTATAAATCATGCAGAACCTTTTTAAATACAGCTACTAGTCATTCTGTATGTCTTCTTTGAGGAGGTTTATGTTCATCTCTTCTTTCTATTTCTGATGGGGTTGTTTGAATTTTTTTCGAGTTTTGCAAGTGCTTTATATCTTGGATATTAACTCTTTGCCAGAGGAGTAGTATGGAAATATTTTCTCCAAGTTTGTGGAGTGTCATTTTATGCTGATCATAATTTCTTTTGTGGTGCAGAAGCTTGTGCATTTGATGTAATCCTACACATTTACCTTTTCTTCCATTTACTTTGTCTGTGGATTGAATCAAGATTGAATCATTAAAGATACCTCAAGATTCAGTGTCATGAAGGAAAAAAAAAAAGAAAAATAGGGTCCGAAGAGCCCATTTCTCAGAAATCTTGCTTAGATATTAGCTTTTGTTTGTCTTTTTATTGGTGGTATCTGACAGTGCTCAAGGCATACTCCTGACTTTGAGCTCAGGGGTCACTCCTGGAAGGCTTGGGAGGCCCAAATGTGATGCCAGGGATCGGACCCAGATCTGCTGCATCAAAGACGGTGCCCTGCCCACTGTATTATGCCTCCAGCTACAGTCTTGCACAGATGGAAAGCTTTAGCCTTAATTGCATCATTTATCAATTACTTAAAGATCATAGATGCAATCATCCATAAAGCCAGACACTGCAATGTCAGTCCAGAAAGCGAGACACAACCTCAGTCCAGAAAGCAAAACACTACAATATCAGTCCAGAAATTTCAGCAAAAGCTGTAGAATGAAAAATATCTGAAGCAGGAAAAAACTGGATGTTCTAGCTATAATTGGGTGTCTGTTTTTAGTGGTTAGTGTTCCAAAGAGGAGCCGTTACTAAATTGACTAAGATTTCTCTAGTCTTCAGAATGACTTATGATCCCTCGTTTCTGCTTTCTTATTTGGGAACAGCGCTTTGGTGAATATATTTGTCCCATGAAGGAGTCACCAGGGTAGTGTTTAGAAAAAAAAGCAGCAAAGAATTATGTATTTCTTGCTAAGTTCTTTGAAAGTCAGAGTATTGTGAGATTTTTTTTTTGCTTTTTTTATTGCATCACTGAGCACCCTTTACTGAAATAAACATCATTAATATGATGCTTTCAATATGGCATGAGATTCTGGAGGTGACCAGGAAGTATCAGTTATTGCCTGCACAGTGCTAGTTTTAGGACGGAGGCTTGAGAAAGATATTTTGGATAATTCTTTGATCTTGATCAAACGATAAGAGCATCTGTGTCTAACAGGTTCTGGAAATAGGCATCCCTAAAAGAAAAAACAAAGTGACATAGACTTTTCTACGTATTTTATTTCAGCCTCTAAATTCCTCTGTACCTTCTGAAAATCTAATTAGTACTAGGAAGGTACAGAGACAGACATGGAGCAAGCTGCTACTGGCTCTCACTGTGCCCAGCCGCTCACGAGGCGCCTGGGAGGGATGGTGGGTTCTAGCCCTGGCCCACCACCCCAGCAGAGCCTCACAACAAGCCAGATGACACCCCACTCCATGAGGGCCTCCATTTTCCTCATCCGACTTCCCCTCATCAGAACTCCACCCAGCAGACCAGCCTATCACAGCCCGGCTCATCCAGATCCACCCTGCTGCAATCTTTTTTAATCCGGCCCAGGTATGCTGATCCAGAGACAGACATGGGGCAGAGCTGCTACTGGCTCTCACTGTGCCCAGCCGCTCATGAGGTGCCTGGGAGGGATGGCAGGTTTTAGCCCTGGCCCTCCACCCCAGCAGAGCCTCACAACAAGCCAGACGACCCCCACTCCATGAGGACCTCCATTTTCCACATCCAAACTTCCCCCTCATCAGAACTCCACCCAGCAGACCTGCCTATTACAGCCAGGCTCAGGCTGCCGCTTGCGGCCACGCAGTTCATCAATAAATGCTGGATTTTGAGATGACTACAATAGTATGCTACCTGCACAGCAGAGCCTGGCAAGCTACCTGTGCTGTATTTGATATGCCAGATACCAGTACCAATTATAGACCTCATTCCCATGGACTGATGGAATGGTTTGAGGCTCTTTATGTTCCTGGAGCAAGCAGGTGCCCTTGGGCTCTACTTGCATGAGACAGGTCATATGGAGATGTTACTGGTGCCTGCTCGAGCAAATCGAAGATGAACGGAAGACAGTGACAGTGATATTAGGAAGGTTTATCCTTATACAATTCTGATCCTGCCAGACTGTGCAAATGCTTGACCTCACCTACACTGCATGGGAATATATTCTTTTTTAAAAAAAAATTTAAACTTCATTTAAAAACCATGACTTAAAGAATATAAAGTTTTCCACAATATGGTTGTAAAAAGCCTTCATTGTTCAACCCCAATCCCACTACCATGTGCTCCTTCTGCCACCAAAGACCCTCATTGCCTAATCCCCACACCATTCTCATGCCTGTTCCCTTAGCCAGCATTAATTGTACTGACTGTACAGCACATACATGGTAATGGTATTGATATAGTCATAACCTTTTTCTGGTTGTTATGTGCAAATTTGACCCATCTGTGTTGCATTCCTTTACTGAATTTATAGAATGTAGTCGGTTTCTATTACTCAACAACAACCCCACCAATTATGCAACTATGGATAACACTTATTTTAAAATTTTGCAACCACTGTTTGAACCTATCCCAAGCATTATCTATTTTATATTGCATGTTGTATCTGATTTGCTATATATGGTGAAGAACTACATTCTTAGAGGAAAGTCAATGAGATATTAAATATCACAGTGGACCCATAGAGCCATATGGACCCACTATATAAGAAATTACTGATATGTTCTTAGAGGACAGACATTGTGATGACACATTTGTGATTGAGTGCCCGTCAAATGTGGTGTGGTACATGACACATTGGTATGTAAGATTTTGAGATCTATCCTGGCCAAGGAACGGTTGCACCTGGATGAACTGGAAATGTCTCTGTGGCTTATGAGCATTTGGATCAGTTTGTGGCGCAACCACTGGGCATTGTAGAGGTGAGGAGGTGGGGAGGCCCATTCTCAGCTCCAAGAAAGCCTGGAGAATTGTAGTCGCATTTTTTTTTTCCATTCCTTTGTTTGAAATAGGCTTTTCTCATGGGTGGAGCTCTAGGGAGCACTGAAGTCAGGCCTTGAAAATGGTTGAGATTGTAGATCATGGAGGTTTTCCTGAGCCCCTCAGGCTTTGGATGGGTGGGGACCAGAAGCCATTCACCCCCTCAGGGGCACCAAATGGTTGGAGTCTTGCGCACAGGTTTATATGCGTGAGGAGAGTGGTTGAGCATATCTCTGAGTCAGAAGGTGCCTCACTCATTATGAAAAGACTGAATTATGGATTGTTAAAAAACAAAGACATGGAATATCTATTTTGTTATTACAAAGTTGGGAAAATTCTTTTTTAGTATCCAGATTATTTTTAGTACCGTTCAAAATAAAGAACGGTCTAACCATGTCTTTATGTTAGAAACAAGGAAGAAAGATTCAATATTAGATAGGAAAATACAAATTCCATAAGAACCTCATCACTATCCCCCACCCCACCTTTCCTGTTGCAAATAGTAGATAAGGCTCTTCAGGATATATAGCCCAAGCAGAAAGAAGAAAATTTCTAAATATGTCTCTTCCAGATCTTCCTCGTGTTCTCTAGTTTTGCATAGAAACCCTGCACTGCTCTAAGTTGTGGAGACTAGAGGCTTTCACACTGCACCTGTATCCTAGAGCAGGTCTCTCCAATGAGAGGCCAGAGGCCAGTACCTCCCATTTTCAAAAACCTTATGTCACTTAGCCATGTTGAAAGGAATTAGAGACTAAAAGAACTGAAAATACCTCAAATGGGAAGAAATTATGGCGAAAAGGGCATAAATATGAAAGTCTGGAGGCCAGAAATGTGGTGAGTGACTCCTGGATTCCTTTAGAACAGTGTTCTTAACCTGGGCCATGCACGCCCTGTGGATTCTCAGGGTATTCCACGGTGTCATGATTTTCCTCTCTGCAGAAAATCATGTAATGGGGGACCACTGCATAAGAATATAGGGTCAACTGACAGAATTGTGGAACATGGAAAGGAAACAAGGTCAGAAGTTGTTTACTATCAGTAAAAGGTTGAGAAGCACCAGATTAGGAGATATTTGATAGAGCCCTTACCAAGGAACAGGAATGGGAGAAAGAGAACAAACAGTAGAGAAATGGTTCAAGGACAAACTCTTGGATGATCAAGCCTTTTAAAATTTTGTTTAAAGGGCTGGAGTGATAGTATAGTGAATAGGGTGTTTGCCTTGCAAGCCGGCCAACCCAGGTTTGATAATTGGCATCCCATATGGTCCCCTGAGCACTGCCAGGAATAATTCTTGAATGCAGAGCAGGAGTAACCCCTGAGCATTGCAGGGTGTGACCCAAAAAAGTAAAAACAAAATTGTTGTCTTCCTTTTTGGCGTGGGGTCTTTTAAAAAATTTTGTTTCATCTTCCTTTTTGGCATGGGTCTTCAGTGTGCAGAATGGATTCAACCTTTCAATCATTCTAATTCTAGGCCCTGGGCATATTGTTTAACCCATTCTCTACCCTATCATCAGTACAACTTTTATATTCAGTTCCCAAGGTCGGCCTTTCAGTCCTCTGCTGTGTTTTCCTAGTTTTACATTCTGTGTCCTAGTGTGGACTGTCAAATTTTATAAATTAATTGTGATTCACTTGGACATTGTTTCCTCATTTTTTAGTTTCTTTTATTTTTGTTTTGTTTTAGAACCAAATCTCCTCCCCACTAGGAGATATGGCAATGAGAGGAAATAAATAAGACCTGTTCTATTACAACTCACCCCACATAAATCATCTTGCTCTCCATGTATGGGTAAATGGTTATTTGTGAGACTGCAAATTGAATGTTCTTGGATATGTTTCAAAAGAGAAATCAATAAGTGTGAAATGAGAGCATTCATAAAAGGTTCTTTTTAAAAGAAATTTCTGGTTTGTCTCTTCTTTCTGCTATAAAATGTTTTGTATACAAAGAACTTGCTCTAGGAGTAAGGAAGAGTCATTTCAATAATGTAAGTCTTAGGGTGGATGTGCTAAACATTGACTGCATGCTCAAAGAATTCTGAGACTCTCTCAGAATGAGAGAGTAGATGTGACAATCATCACAAGAGCTGGGTTTGAGTGGAATTAAGACCAGACCAAGAGTAATAGGGCTTCTGGGCAGAATTTTTTCCAACTGTGATTTCAAAATTTGATGTATGGCTAAATATCCCAAGATTTAACTACATATCTATGGACCAAGCCTGATTAAAAATCAGAATTTTTCAGGTTGAGAACTGGATGTTTGATTTTTTAAAATAAATTTTATTTGAAGGGAATTTATAACTATATTACAAAGACAAAGATACAATATAAAACATCCACAGGGACTTTTTCATCTTTTTTAAAATGGTTTACAAACATTTCCTGTATAATACAACATACATCAAAATGACATTTCAAGAATTTCAGTTTGCATATATATATAACATATATATTGCGTATATGCATATTTTGTTTTAATAACACACTATCATCCTCGCAGTTTAAGTCTACAGCTGTGAAATTTCTTAGTGAAAATTATCAAGATTTATTTAGCATTAGGGAACACCCGTAACCAAATCTTCCCTGAATCGGGGCTCGAATTAAAATGAAGAGCTTTTATAAGGCTTCAGGGCACTGTGGGATGGATACATGGATTGTTGCTGCCTTTCCTCTTTGTTCCACCTCCCCATTTTCCCAAGAACATTATAACATATTTCACAAAAAAGGTATTCAGAATAATGATATCTGAAAAGTTTTACTTAAACCAGCATCAATGAACAAAAATTGAAATGAACATTAACTGCAACTGTTCCAAAATTTCAGCTTTAGTTTGTGCATTCCTGTCCCTCTAATGATCCCACTTTCCATTTCTAAAGAAGTAAAATATTATCAAGCAATAAATAATTAATAAAATAAATATTAATAAAAATAAATATAAATAGCTAAATGAATAATAAATAAATATGAATAAAATAAATATAAATGACTAAATGAATAATAAATATCAATAAAAATATAAAATATTATATTTTTGAGCCTAAATATTTTACCATAGCTCAAAAGTAGAACACCTATGAAACAGGAAAATAATGACTTTCAAAAAGAAAAAGGAGAAAGCTGTAGTATTTCTTAATATCTTCATTAACCTTAGAAACACTTTTTCTAATATTGCTTTATAGTACTTAAAATAAAAATCTTCATTATAATCCTCCAGTATCTGCATATTTCTTTATGCTGTTTTATTATAAGTGTTGCATCTGGTATTTGAATCTGTATTACTGTAATGGTAATGATCTGATCTTTGAACACTTCTAAAGACTTAGTTAATTCAGCTGGTGACCCTGACTTATGAAATGATGTTCAACTCATTGATAACCCTTGAGGATATGCATCTAAGTGAATCACTTGTATCACTTGTATCACTTGTCTTCCCATTGTTCATCATTTTGCTCAAGTGGCCAGCAGTAACATCTCCATATGTCCTGTCCTGTCGTGTGCTAGTGCAGCCAAAGGGCATCTGCTCACTCCCAGAACATAAAGATCCTCAGACCATTTCTTCATGTCATGGGAATGAGGTCTATAATTGTTACTGGTTCATGGCATATCAAATACGACAAGGGTAGCTTGCCAGGCTCTGCCATGCGGGTGGTATACTCTCAGTAGTAGGCAATCATGTCATGCATTTACTGATGAACCACAACAAGGAGAGATTGACTTTTCTCTTGGGTGGAGCTATGATGAGCTGTGGAGTCCAGATGTTGAAAATGGCGGCTCTCATTTTGGGGGGTTTCTCTGGCTTCTGCGAGGCTCTTTGGGATGGCAGGCTAGGGCTAGAACTCGCCTTCTCTTCTGGGCACCTCATGATCAGCTGAGCACAGGGAGAGCTGGAGTAAGTGAATATGGGGAATATCTAAGTGAATATTGGGGAATAATTATATGTGTAGTAATAATCAGCCTACCGTGATTATGGGAGGAACCAAACCCTCTGCATAGGAATGATCATATCTAGAGTCACTAATGGTTCATTAGGCATTTGATTCTTCTCATAGGCTTCATACTGAAGGGTCTCAAGTTCGGTCAGCACTACAACTACTACACCATCAGAACAGACTTCAGCTTTTTGTAATCTGTCACAGTGCAGTAGATTTCTTCTTTAAGGTGCTGATGGTAAAAGGAACACAAATATTCTGAGCTCTGTTAATAATCCAGTCACCTCTTTTAGGACAAGTAAGACCTCATCAGGGATTCATATTATCATATCTCTTCTAGAGAGATGCATTTACTCCTTTATTCATCACACAAAAAGGAGAGTCTGTTAAAGCAAACCAGAGTCTGTTAAAGGAAACCAACTCTTTTTCCATGAATGGGAAAGTCATAAGGTGATTATTAAATATAATTGTAAAACCACCATAATAAGAGATTTTATAGAAAAAAAATGGTATGAAGAGGCTGAATACATTCTCTGAATGAAGACTATAATAAGAACAAGGATAATCTCTATGCATTTGATGACCTTTTCTGGGTTTTCTTCAATAAGAACGAGTCTGTCAGTGAAATGAGGCATCCCTGGCAAACCTTGCTTCTTGCCTGAGTAGTCTCTTGATTTTCTTTGACTTTAGCATCATTGATTTTGGTAACTCTTCTTGTTACACCCGAATAAAGCAACATTTTCAACTCTCTGTCAAAGAAGGTTTATTTTTTATGGGGTTGCTATATTAAATATTCCAAAGCATCATATTCAAGTGAGATTTCACTGATTGAAGTAGTGAGTGATGGTCACTGAAGGTAAAAATTTATTGAAAATTTATTTAGTTGTTTCAATATAGGCATTGATACTTTATATTCAGTTGGTGTAAGTGCTACCTGTGACTAAACACTGACACTGGAATCTGTTGGAGAGCTTTAATATTCTTGTCTTTTCTAATTGAGGCCCCAAACCATCAGTGTTTCTAGATTTCTTGAAAGCTTGCTCTCTTTATGTCTTCTGCAAGCTATTCACCAAAATCACCATTGCGTTAGTGTTGGAGAAGTTTTCTTCCTGCCTTTTGGATTTTATTTTCTTGTGTTTGGTAGAAAAAAATGCTAATATGTAAACTCATATAGCAGTTCCGGGTGGGATCAACAGATCATTTGCAGTAGCCTGAAGGTTGTAAATAAAAGGACTGTAGGGAAAGACATCAAGATTGGTGCAGTAGAGAAACGAACATTTACATTTTTATCAAAGTCCTTTAATTTGGAAGACTTGGTTAGGTTTATTCCTTTCTGGTAGTTAGGGCTACAATGTTAGAGATTAAGGAAGGCTGAGTGCTATTTTGGATATGTATCTAGACTTCAATGAAAACAACTAAGAATCCCTGGTCCCTTTGAACTCTAAGATGCTGCTGTTCAGCAGAGGAAAGTCTCTGACCATAGTTTCTACACTAACATTTTGGTCTTAAGCCATAGATTTACAAATTGCTTTACAGAACTTGCAGTTAACATATGTTGAATGTGGGTGAGACAGACATCCTTGGGAAGGGCCTTATTCACTACAGCTCCTATACCAATCTAATCTAGTTTTAGAAATTTCTCTATTAGATGAATATAGATAAAAGAGGGTCATATTACATAAATCCCTTTAATAGAGATTACTGGTCATTATCAGGTTATTAATTTTATATCAAACAGCGTAACATTTATCCACTACTTATTCTATTGTTGGCACTATGACTAATGATAGTCACATGTGCTTCTGCCTATTACTGACACAATTGGAGTTGGACATAATAGCAAGGTATGATTCCATCATCACGCTGAGAGTCTCTCAGAATTTAAATAGTATAAGTAATATTTTTGTGAGTATATTCTCAAGTTTCATAAGAATGAGTATAACTAATTTTCTAAATTCAGTAGGAATTAAAAATTGCTTGTGAGAAGATTATACATCATGACCAAGTAGGATTCATCCCGGGAATGCAAGGATGGTTCAACATTCTCAAGTCAATCAACATAATAAATCATATCAATAAGAGAAAAAATAAAAACCATATGATCCTAAAATAGACGCAGAGAAAGCATTTGACAAGATCCAGCACCCATTCATGATAAAAACCCGAGAAAAAGGGAATTGAAGGGAGTTTCCTCAAGATAGTTACAGCCATCTACTAAAAGCCCACAGCAAGCATCATTCTAAATGGAAAAAAACCGAAAGGCTTCCCACTGAGATTAGGGACAAGACAAGGTTGCCCACTCTCACCTCTTTTATTCAATATAGTACTGGAAGTACTTGCCATAGCAATCAGAGAAGAAAAGGACATCAAGGGCATCCAGATAGGAAAGGAAGAGGTCAAGCTATCATTATTCGGAGATGACATAATATTAATACCTAGAGAACCCTAAACTCTCTACCAAAAAAACTCCTAGAAACAATAGACACTTATGGTAGAGTGGCAGGGTACAAAATCAACACCCAAAAGTCGGTGGCTTTCCTATATACAAATAACGAAAGAGAAGAAAGGGATATTAAAGAAACGATTCCATTCACAATTGTGCCACAGAAAATCAAATACCTAGGAATCAACCTACCCAAGTATGTAAAGGACCTGTACAAAGAAAACTACAAGACACTGCTCCAAGAGATAAAAGAGGACAAAAGGAAATGGAAACATATTCCCTGCTCATGGATGGGGAGAATCAACATTGTCAAAATGGTAATACTCCCTAGAGCTCTGTACAGACTCAATGCAGTCCCTATATGGATACCCATGACATTCTACAAAGAAATTGACCAAACACTCCTGAAATTTGTATGGAACAATAAACCCCCAAGGATAGCTAAAGCAATCCTCGGGAAAAAGAAGATGGGAGGCATCACCTTTCCCAACTTCAAACTGTACTACAAGGCAATAGTAATTAAAACAGTGTGGTCTTGGAATAAAAACAGACCTGTGGACCTTTGGAATAGAATTGAGTATCCTGACACCCAACCTCAAACACATGATCATTTAATCTTTGATAAAGGTGCAATGAGTCCAAAATGGAGTAAGGAAAGCCTCTTCAACAAGTGGTGTTGGGAAAACTGGGCAGCGACAAGTAAAAAAAATGAATTTGGACCTGTGTCTAACACCATGCACAAAAATCAGATCAAAATGGATTAAAGATCTCAATATCAGACTTGAATCCATAAAGTATGTTGAAGAAAATATAGGAAAAACCCTCCACGACATTGAAGCTAAAGGCATCTTCAAAGGTGAAACATCACTAACAAAGCAACTAGAAGAAAAGATAAACATATGGGACTACATGAAACTAAAAAGCTTCTGCGCCTCAAAAGAAACAGTGACTAAGATACATAGGCAGTCCACAGAATGGGAAAGAATATTCACCCAATACCCATCTGATAAGGGGTTAATATCCAGGATATACCAGGCACTGGTAGAACTTTACAAGAAGAAAACAAACAACCCCATCAAAAAATGGGGGAGAAGAAATGAACAGAAACTTCAGCAAGGAAGAAATTCGATTGGCCAAAAAATATATGAAAAAATGCTCATCATCACTAATCATCAGAGAGATGCAAATCAAAATAGCAATGAGATATCATTTTACACCACATTGACTGGCACATATTCAAAAGAGCAATAACATCAAGTGCTGGCGTGGATGTGGGGAAAAGGGGACACTCATCCATTGTTGGTGGCAATGCCGGCTGGTACAGCCTTTCTGGAAAACAATTTGGACATTCTTCCAAAAACTAGAAATTGAATTCCCATTTGACCCAGCCATACCTTCCTGGGAATCTACTCTGGGAAACCAAAAATACTCAGCGGAAACACCATCCCTACTTTTATTCTCATAGCAGCATTATTCACAATAGCCAGAATCTGGAAGCAACCAGAGTGCCCTAGAATCGATGACTGGATAAAGAAGCTTTGGTACATCTACACAATGGAATACTATGCAGCTGTTAGGAAAAATGAAGTTATAAAATTTGCCTATAAATGGATGGACATGGAGAAGATTATGTTGAGTGAAATTAGCCAGAAGGAGAGAGACAGATACAGAATGACTGCATTTATTTGCATGACATAAATATATATGTACATATTTTGATACCAATATCCAAAGTCAAGTGAAACATGACCTTGTAACAGGAGGTCTTGTCAAAGGTGGAAATTATCACAAATGTGTGGGAGTCAGAGGCTAGGTAAGACAGAAAATGAGCAGTGTGCTAACAATTGTCGAGGGTACTAATACCAACCTAGAACTGAGCATTAAATACTCAGGCAAAAAGATACACATGACAACCCTTTAATGTATGTTCTGTAATCCATAGTCTGGAAGGGAAGGAAAAGAGAAAGAGAAAGAAAGGGAAAGAAATAAAGAACCTGCCATGGAGGCAGACTGGGGGGGGGGGAGGGGGAACCGGGGATTGGTGGTGGCAGATGGGCAATGGTGGAGGGATGGGTGCTGGAACACTGTATGAGCAAAAACCAAATATGAACTTTTAATTGTATCTTTGTAATTGTATATCTCACAGTGGTGTAATAAAATACTTAAAAATTGCTTGTGATAGGTCTCTTCTGACTATGAACATATTAATTTTTCAGAGATACAATCACCCAAACATAAAAACATTTGACTAAATATAAAAAAATTGTTACATTACAGTCTGGGCATTAGAAAATTTGAAACAGTATTGATGGGATTGTGGAATTGGTGTTTTTTTTTAAATTAAATCACCATGAGATGCACGTTATCAAGCTGCACATGATTACATTTCAGTCATACAATGTTCCAGCACCCATCCCTCCACCAGTGTACATTTACCACCACCAATGACCCCAGTTTCCCTCCCAACACCTCCTATGCCCAGTCTGCTTCTATTGCTTCTATGGCACTCTTTCTTTTCTTTCTTTCTTTCTTTCTTTCTTTCTTTCTTTCTTTCTTTCTTTCTTTCTTTCTTTCTTTCTTTCTTTCTTTCTTTCTTTCTTTCTTTCTTTCTTTCTTTCTTTCTTTCTTTCTTTCCTTTCTTTCTTTCTTCTTCCTTCCTTTCTTCTTCTTCCTTCTCTTCCTTTCTTTCCTTCTTTCTTTCTTTCTTTCCTTTCTTTCTTTCCTTCCTTCTTTCTTTCTTTCCTTCTTTCTTTTTCTTTCTTTCTTTCTTTCTTTCTTTCTTTCTTTCTTTCTTTCTTTCTTTCTTTCTTTCTTTCTTTCTTTCTTTCTTTCTTTCTTTCTTTCTTTCTTTCTTCCTTTCTTTTCCTTCTCCTCCTCCTTCTCTTCCTTCTCCTCCTCCTTCTCCTCCTCTTCCTCTTCCTCCTATTTTTTGTTCAGATTTTTGGCTACACTCAGCAGTGCTCATACCTTACTACTACTCATAATTTGTAAGGATACCAAAGAAACTTTATTATAACTAATTTTATTTATTTTTATTCAGCAGAGCCTGACAAGCTGCCTGTGTTGTATTTGATATGCCAAATACCAGTAACAATTATAGACCTCATTCCCATGACCTGATGGAATGGTTTGAGGCTCTTCATGTTCCTGAAGCAAGCAGATGTCATTGGGCTCTACTAGCATGAGACAGGACATATGGAGATGTTACTGGTGCCCGCTCGAGCAAATCGATGATGAATGGGAAGACAAGACAGTGATACAGTGATATTTTTATTAATTTTTTATTGGATCATTATGAAATAGACCATTATAAAATGGTTCATGATTGACTTTCAGGTTCATGTGTTTCAACACCCATCCTTCCACCAGTGAACATATCCCAACACCAATGTCCCCAGTTTCCCTCCCCTACCCCACACCACCACTCCAAACCTGCCTCTATGGTAGGTACTTTTCTTCTCTCTCTCTCTCTCTTTCTCTCTCTCTCTCTCAACTTTTGCAGATGTGACTCACAATACTACACTGAAGGGCTATCATTTATATCCCTTTTCCAGCAGCACACAGTTCTTATCCAAAGCGGCAGGATTAATTTCAATTATCTCAGTTTAATCATTTACAAAAATTTTTTAAAAAGTATTTTGGGACCCACCCAAATATGCTCAGGGCTTGCTCCTAGCTCTGTACTCAGCAGTGATTCCTATTGTGGTTCAGGGGCCAAATTGGTTACTGAAAGATTGAACCCAGGTCAGCCTCCTACAATACTATAATAGTGTCATAACTCACCCTACTGTACTATCTCTCTAGCCATCACATCCCTAGAAAAGTAGTTGCTCATCCAAAATCTGATGGATTCCTATTAATAAACATGAAAAATTATACAAATGTTTGTCACATATATTATGCACTGATATATATTTTGAAACTAATGTAGGAAATAGTCCATAAATGGGGACACTTGGTAGTATTTTGTTTATAAATAGTGATGTGCAAGAGCCTACGTGTTCATCGTCAGGCAAAAGTGCATATTTTTCCCAGTACTTAGATCCTGTTAGTATTTTGAAAATATTCAAGATGGGAGACTTGACACTATGGTATTTGATAAACACTATGAGTCACTTTTATTTTTGAGTGTTGGTTGTTTAGCATTCACCAGAATACCAGAGGAAATAAATGAAGGTCTTAAATACATTTATTTATTATTATTTGAGGGATATTTAGGAGGGAAATCTTTTTTTTACAAATGAAAAATAACTACTTCATGGTACTATACTTTAAAATAGTGGATAAAGGTAAACTATGGAGTCAATTTATGAATCAGATTAAATAAACTCAAACTTCAATTTAGTAATGGATTCTGAAATTGCTGAGAAAATTTGCAAAGGTAATTTTGGTACATGAAATGAGTCATTAAGAAGCCTTAAAATTCAAAATCCTCTACTTCCTTGACAGTAAGATGATAAACAGGAGGTCTAGAAGGATTGATATTTTGATGAAAAGTCTTGGAAATTAGAGCATTTCAAAGCTTTTATTGGTTGAGTTTTTTTTCAGGATTTAAAATGAGAAAAATGCAGTGTCTAAACATGTGTTAATTTACCTAGGAGTTGTATGAGTACTTGCATGACACTGGGTAGGAACTTAGCACCCAGAGAATACCATGTGGTGTCTGCTGTAGACTGATTTGCCTTTTCATTCTTGAAATTACTGCAGGATTAAAATCAGCCTTACAATGTCACCTCAGCAAGCAGGGCTACAGTGATTCTCAAGGTTTTGAGTCTTTACAGGTCATCTGATGAACCTTGTTAACATTTAGATTCTCATCAGTAAGTTGTGATTAGAATCTGCTACTGGATTGGTTCCTGGAACATTCTAGGACATGAATTCCAAAGAGCTAGAAATCCTTCAGGTTGTGACTGTGGAGATCCTCCTGAGCATATGTGATCTCCCCTTTACCTGGCCATGAAGTAGTCGGATTCTAAAGTTTTCCAGCTTTCATTTTCCTTTACTTTCTTATAATTCACATTTATTTAGGAGTTGGGATTAATAGTTCTAACTCAAAATTCCCCCGAGGTTACTGATTCTAACATATGAAACTGTTCCTCCTTTGTCTTTTTCTTCTGAAGGTTTTCTATTTAATGGGATCTCTGTGATTCCTGCAGCTTCCAGTAGAGGTCATTGCTTTGTTAGATAATTGGTTTTTTTTTTCTTTTCCCTAATAGGATATAAATAGATACCAGTGTTTTACTAAGTGTGGTAAATGGTAATGGCAGATTAAAACTCACCATTGAATATACACAAAGAGACTTAAGTGATAAACTCTAAATATCTGCAGGGCTAACCACAATGTGTAAAAGAAGAGGGAGAGAGATGCAGAGACAGAGAGAGACAGAGAGAAAGAGAGGAAATAGGGGGGTACCTGCTATTGAGGCAGCCTGGGGGGGGCGGAAGGGGGTGGCGTACATTGGTGGTGGAAATGGGGCACTGGTGGAGGGATGGGTGCTGGAAAACTGTATATCAAGAACCAATTATGAACACCTTTGTAATTGTATGTCTCACGGTGGTATAATAAAAAATTTTTAAAAAAAAGATTGTTCAGTGACTGGAATGACTTGCATTTCTCAGGGGCACTGGGAAGTCAGTCTAAGGTTTGGGAAGATTGTTGATTTGGAAACAATAACATCTCTGTGCAAAGGTAGGAGCTCCTCTCCTGGTGAGTTCTTCTGGGAGCCAAACATGGGCATACTTCTCCAATTACCAGGAACCAATGAAGGAAGAACTGAAGCATGGCCAAAGAGCTACAATGTTTTAAGCATTTTTTCAGTTTACTAGGATACAACGGGCAGGGTGATTTAAGCAAGTAAAATTTATTTCCTCAATTTTTAGAATCTTGAAATCTGAGATTCATATATTGGTAGCGTTGGTTCATTGTCAGGAAGGTTCTGCTACAAGTCTCTCACTTTCGCTTATAGCTGGTCTTTTCTATCCCTGTTATCCGTATATTGTCTTTCAATACATGTGTTTGTGGTCACGTTTCCTCTTCATAGAAGGCTACCAGCAACCCAGCCACACTGCATTCAGGTCTACTATCAAGAACTCAATCTGCTTATATTTAAAAAGACCCTATCTCCAAATACAATTAAGTTCTGAGGGCCTGAGGATTGAGAGTTCAATTTGAATCTTTAAGGAGATACAGTTTTTTTATTGTGCAAAATTCTTTTTAATTGAATCACAGTCAGATATAGTTATAAGGCTGTTCATGATTGGCTTTCATTGACACAGTGTTCCAACACCCATCCCTCCACCAGTGTACATTTCCCATTACCAATGAGGGACACAATTTAATTAATAAGATGAACTAAATCATTTTTCAAGATGACAGGACTCTCTTTAACTCTTTTTATGTCTATAGCTATGACCTTATACTTTTTTTAAGGAAAATTGAGACAACTTTATTGCTTGAATCTGTCTGAAAAAGTTAAAATATAAATCAGCTCCATTTATCTTAAGTTATTGGTTATTTGATGAAGATTTTGAAGATTTATCTAGGAGATAATAGAGAAAAAATGAAGGAGAAAGTGGTATATACACAATAGCCTTTAAGTACTTGAATTGCAAAACACAATGCCTAAAAAGGAAAGAGAGGTGAAAAGAGAAAGAGGAGAGGGAGGGAGGGAGAGAGAGAGAGAGAGAGAGAGAGAGAGAGAGAGAGAGAGAGAGAGAGAGAGTCACAGTGACAGAGGCAGTCTAGCATGGAGGGCAGTGGGAGGGAAACTGGGGGCATTGGTGGTGGGAAATGTACACTGGTGACTGGGTGCTGGAACATGCTATGACTGAAACATGCTATGACTGAAACCCAATCATGAACAGTTTTGTAACTGTGTATCTCTCGGTCGGTCATTCAATTTAAAAAAAGGAAAGCAGGTAGCTGTTTTGAGTTGCTGAATATGCCTTCAAAGCCAGCCAGCTTGCAACCACAAAATGAAAGGTGGCAAGAAAACATTTAGATCCTCCACATGTTTGATTGTATATTATTAAAGTTAGGTTAATTGATATAATAAATAGATCCCAACATGTATAGTAACTTAAACCAAGGGAGATGTCTGGGTTGGCATGATAATTGTTTCTACATCCAAGCACCAGGTTGATGGGGTTGCTGTCATACTGATTTACTTGAGAGAAGTTAGTTTATATGGTTGTGAATATTTTAGCTTGCTTTAACACCTCTTCAAAGTGTATTATGTTACTATACAACAGCGCTACCAATATACTCACATCTTTCCACCCTAATCCTCTGAACCTTCTCCTTACTTCTCTTTCTTCTTCTGTTCCCCTTGGTAGCCGCCACAGCCCTGAGGTCTGAGTGCACGGATTTGTTTGAGACCTGACTGAGTAGTTACGCATATTAGCGGAAAACTGGCGAGAAACATGAAGAAGATCAAGGAGGTTAAGGGAATTCCTTTGCCAGGGCTCTTCTAACTGCTCACTTTATTTTCCCATGTTTTAGTTCAGTGGTTCTAGAAATTTCTTCCATCATGACACTCCTCTGTGACTTCCTTGCTCTACCAGTTGGCCTCCTACTCTCAGTATAGAGTAGGAGGACCCCTGATTTACATAATTTTTTCCTGTGACCTCTTGGAATATTCTGTGTGTCCACAGAATGCCCAGATCCAGAAACAATGATTAACTCACTTTCCTGAAGTAAAGGTTTGACTTTTTGGATGACCTTTTTCCTGCTTCCTTTTCATATGATTGCTATTGGGCTTTGAGGTAACAAGATGCAGTGAATGATAACCCTGAACATGGAATGACTCTGAAAAACTCCATATTTGAAAACCCAACCCTAACAGGAAAGAGCAAAAATGGCCCTTGTCAAATTGTTCTTGGGATACCCTTATCTGAAGAAATATTTAGTATCTCTTCAATATTTGACCAATGGACTATTCCTCAGGCTTCTAAAGTCTGAAACAGAAGTGATTTCATGTCACTGGTCTCTTGTCACTTGTCTTCGCATTGTTCCTCGATTGTTCAAGCGGGTGCCAGTAACATTTTCATTTGTTGGGAATGAGGTCCATTGTTGTTACCGTTTTGGGCATTAGGTGTATAAAATTGCATATAATCCCTTTTGTTGTCTAAACTAGGACATAATTTCAATGAATTCTCTCTGGTTTTGCTTGAGCTCGTCTCAACAGTATATATATAATATATATAATAAGATTATATAATATATAATATATAATATTATATATAATATATAATTTATAATATATCTGAAGGAGCTTGGGCTCATCTCAACAGTATATATAATATATAAAATATATAATAATATTATATAATATATATTATTATATATATTATATATTATATTATATATATATTGTTGAGATGAGCCCAAGCTCCTTCGTGAGCTGTATTACGGATTCACCACCAGGATGTCACCTTCTACAGAGAAGTGATGATTGATGTCAAAAGAGGGGTTCAACAGGGTGATATCATTTCACCAAAACTCTTCAGCGCCACCCTGGAGAACATCATGCGACAATTAGAATGGGAAGGAATAGGAGTGAAGATAGATGATCGGCAACTACACCACCTCTGCTTCACTGATGACATCGTTCTAATAACACCAAACATTAGCCAAGCAGCACAAATGCTGGCTGACTTCGACCGAGAATGTGGAAAGATAGGTCTACAGCTGAATCTGAAGAAAACTATGTTCATGAGAAATGAACTAGTTCTTGAGGCCCCATTCACTCTCAATGGAACAAATATCTCTGAAAGCAGCAGTTATGTGAACCTAGGTCGAGAAGTCAACATGATGAAGGACCTAAAACCTGAGCTGTGCAAAAGGAAGAGAGCGGCATGGAATGCCATCAAAGGCATTGAAGAAATAGCTAAAAGGACATAGAACCTCCGGCTCCGGGCACATCTTTTTTTGATTCCACCATTCTCCCTGCATTAACATACGCCTCAGAGACCTGGGCCCTACAAAAGCAGGATGAGAATGTTATTCGGGTCTCCCAGAGAGGAATTGAAAGACCTATGCTTGAATATCATGCCTCACTCAAGTGAGAGAAGAAATCCGGAGTTCTGACCTCTGTCACTATTCCAGAATCAGGGACGCCATCTTGTTTGCCAAGGCATCGAAAATCAGATGGGCCAGACATGTAATGCGATTTGGAGACAATCGCTGAACTAGATCCGTTACCGACTGGATCCCACGAGATGTCAAAATATCATGTGTCCGCCATCCTACAAGATGGTCAGACTTCCTTGTAAAGACCCTGAAGGAACGGTTTGGGGCTCTTCATATTCCTGAATCAACCAGATGCCATTGGGCTACATTGGCACTTGATAGGGTCCAATGGAAATGATACTGGAACCCTCTCGAGCAAATTGATGAATAACGGGATTCAAGTGATCAAGTGATCAGCAGAGCCTGGCAAGCTACCCGTGTTTTATTTGTTATGCCCAAAACTAGTAACAATTGTGGACCTCCATTCCATGACCTGAAGAATGTTTTGTGGCTCTTCCTGTCCCTGGAACAAGCAGATGCCCTTGGGCTACACTTGCTTGCAACAGGACATATGGAGATGTTACTGGTGCCTGCTCGAGCAAATCAATGAACAACAGGAAGACAGTGATACGGTGATACAATGAAAATGTAATATATGATATATGATATAATACATACTACATACTACATACTACATAATAATACATGATACATAACATATAACATATAATATATAATATATAATATATAACATATAATATATAAAATGTGTAATATATAATATGTAATATATAATATACAATATATAATATATAATATATAATATAATCCAAACCTTTAACCTGTGCAAATATATATATATTTATTATACATAATGCCATTACAAGTTTTTTCTTTTTTTTTAATTAAACATTTTATTATACCACTGTGAGATATACAATCACAAGCGCTGTTCATGTTTGGAGGTTTCGGTCACATAGTTTTCCAGCACCCCGCCCTCCACCAGTGTCCATTTCCCACCACCAATGTCCCCAATTCCCTCCCCCTTCCATAGCCTGCCTAAATGGCAGGTTATTTATCTCCTTTCTCTCTCCCTCTCTCTCTTCCTTCTCTTACACATTGTGGGTTGCACTACATACACTTGGAAGCCATTATGTGCATTTTTTTGCCTGTATTTAGTGCTCAGTTCTATGTTGGTATTAGCCCTTTTGATATTAATTCACACATGTTCCCTTCTCTATCTTACCTAACCTCTGACTCCCACACGTTTGTGGTAATTTCCACTTTTGATAAGATCACCTGATATATTTATGTCATGCAAATAAATGCAGTCATTCTATGTCTCTCTCTTTCCTTCTGACTAATTCACTCAATATGATCCTTTCCATGTCCATCCATTTATAGGCAAATTTCTTAACTTCATTTTTCCTAACAGCTACATAGTATTCCATTGTGTAGATGTACCACAGTTTCTTTATCCAGTCATCAGTTCTCGGGCATACCGGTTGTTTCCAGTTTCTAGCTATTGTGAATAGTGCTGCCATGAAAATAAAAGTGCAGATTGTGTTTCCGCTGTGTGTTTTTGGCTTCCCAGGGTATATTCCCAGGAGTGGTATGGCTGGATCAAAAGGGAGCTCAATTTCTAGTCTTTGGAGGAATGTCCATATTTTTTTCCAGAAAGGTTGTACAAGTCGACATGCCCACCACCAATGTATGAGAATTCCTTTTTCCCCGCATCCACGCCAGCATTTGTTGCTTTTACCCTTTTGGATATGGGCCAGTCTCTGTGGTGTGAGGTGATATCTCATTGTTGTTTTGATTTGCATCTCTCTGATGATTAGTGATGATGAGCAATTTTTCATATGCCTTTTGGTCATTTGAATTTCTTCCTTGTCAAAGTTTCTGTTTATCTCTTCTCCCCATTTTTTAATGGGGTTGGCTGTTTTCTTCTTATATAGCTGTACCAGTGCCTGATATATCCTGGATATTAACCCCTTATCAGATGGGTATTGGGTGAATATTCTTTCCCATTCTGTGGACCGTCTTTCTATCTTGGTCACTGTTTCTTTCGAGGTGTAGAAGCTCTTTAGTTTCATGTAGTCCCATATGTTTATATATATATGTATATATATATATTCCCATATGTATATATATGGTATATATACTATATATATGTAGTCCCATATGTATATGTATATATGGGACTACATATGTAGTCCCATATGTGTATATATATAATTATTATATAGTATATAGTATATAGTATATAGTATATAGGGTCCAATGGAAATGTTACTGGCGCGTGCTCAAGCAAATGGATGAATAATGGGATTCAAGTGATCAAGTGAAGTGATATAGTATATAGTATATAGTAGATAGTAGATAGTAGATAGCAGATAGTAAATAGCATATAGCAGATAGCAGACAGTAGACAGTAGATAGTAGTTAGTAGATAATAATTATTATATATATATATATATATTTGCACAGGTTAAAGGTTTGGATTAAAATAGGGCCATTGTGTAGGAGCTGTTCATGAGGTTTATTTGCCAGTTTATCACAAATTGCATCTCCTTCCTGAGGGACAACACAATCTCTATTTCCTTTAATCTCTTTAACAAGGGGTGACAGTACATATTAACAGAGAGCAAGAATTAATCACTGGGTGTAAGTGTTAATGATCATCTAATAAGATGTGATAGGATTTTATTAGAATTGCAGAATTAAGCTATTTATTAAATGTGGCATGCTATCAAAATTAAAAATCTCTGAAGACATGGGGATAATTAAAATCTTCTAAAAGTGCAAAAGTTGAACATTTAAAAAAAGTTGTTTTTTTTTGCCTTTTTGGGTCACACCCAGCAATGCTCAGGGGCTACTCCTGGCCCTGCACTCAGGAATTACTCCTGGCAGTGCTCGGGGGACCATATGGGATGCCGGGGATAGATCCCGGGCCAGCAGAGGCCGGCTGCATGCAAGGCAAACGCCCTACCCGCTGGGCTATCGCTCCGGCCCCCCCATAAAAAAAGTTTTTTTTTATTAATTTACTATAAATTATTTCCAAATAAGGTTAGCTCTGAAAATGTTTAGGAATTTTTGCTATTCCACATTTTTGTTATTCTTTTAAATTATATGTACAACATTCAGGATGGATTGGAAATATATCATTTAATATGCTTTCAGAAATATTAATTCAGGGTTATAAAATGATTGCTTATAATTTATGATATTTTCTGTTTATTATTAAACAGATTCTAAAATAAACTCAAAACAGTTTAAAGTTTTATGACTGAAAATGTATCACTAATAAGCTAAATATAGGAACCCAGAAGTAGGATTTAAAATTTCAATTGAACTTTGATTGTAGAAATTTCTTTATAAAGTTGAGCAAATTGTTTCTTTAATAATATCACCTAGTGGAACTAAAGTGAATGTAAAGTGGGTAGGGCACTTGCCTTGCATGTGGCCAACCTAGGTTTGATCACTAGAATTACATATGGACCCAGAGTTTGCCAGGAGTGATTCATGAAGAGCCAGGAGTAAAATCTGACTATAGCTGTATGCAGCCCTTAAATTAATAATTAATCATATAGTTTCATGTACTTGTATGTTCTTTGAGCCTATTTGGATGACAGCAATCTATCTTACTGTCCTCCTCTATCTCTAACCTTGCTCATCTCCTATTTTTATATTATCAGTTTTCCCTTCAAGAGAATCAAATTTTATATCTCATTATCTTTTTCCTTTATCAAAAAATTCTTGAGTTGTTGCTGGAGCGATAGTCCAGTGGGTAGGTTGTTTGTTTGCCTTGCATGCGGCCGGCCCATGCCAGCCTGGGTTCGATCCCGGCATCCCATATGGTTCCCCTATCACTGCCAGGAGTAATTCCTGAGTGCAGAGCCATAAGTAACCCCTGAGCATCTCCGGGTGTGACCCAAAAAGAAAAAAAAATTCTTGAGTGCTCAATACTAAGTTTTGAATTTATTATTAATATTTAAATTTATGGTATTTGGGCATTAATTCTAAACATTTAATTAAAGCATTTCCAATTGCTATATATGGCAGCAATTTATTCTCTTACTGTCTTTTCAAACATGCGAATGTGTTGCAATTATCTTTTCCTTTTCCTTGACACTCTCTTTACTTCTTTTCGATATCATTCTTGGTAGGGATTAATTATGGCTCTCTATACATTATACATTAACACTTCCCCAGTTCTAGAGACAGATCTTTGATCATAGGAAATTCCATTCCAATAACTGGATTCTCAGTGTTTAACTAAACCTGCCTTTGTTTTAGCACAAGTCTGGTTTACTAAACTCAAATTTTAGGTCTTCAACTATGTTGATATTTTGAGTGTTTGTGTAAGTTTAGTTTGCATATGATCATGTGGTGCTATAATAGATAATCAAAATGTGATTTTTCCCTTCTCTTTGTTAGTTGAAACATGCAGTTTGGAAGTTGGTCCTTAAGATAGTAAACTGTCCAGTGCTAGTAGACCAGCTCATTGGAGCAGAATTTCATCTCAAAATTGTGACATTTGCATCTATAAAAACTGGGAGATTGGAGACTCCAGTGCATTCTTCCCAAGGACTCTAGCTAGGCCCTGTGTTGGTTCTTTAAGATGGTCAAAGGATATAACTTATACACTAATTGTCCCTTTCTTTTGAAAAAGCATGAATTTTATTATTATAAAATATTGATAAAGTGCCATCATCATATTTCAATGTTCCAACAGGTAGACAATAAGCTCTGCTTATTACTCTTGAAACTCACTTCAATTTATTGACAGCAGAAGGTCAGTGTGGGGCACATACTGCAAACTTTTCTTCTCTTTTATATTTACCAGGGTCATTTAAAATAAAAAGAGATTAATGTTGCCCTAAAATCAGAAGTAGAAAGATTAAGAAAGTCCAACACCAGATATGCAAATAAGTACATTGAGTTAATTTAGCATCTAAATATCTTGCAGGTACAGGAGAAGTTTAAAGAGATCGAGAGAAATAAATAGCTGCTATACATCACTTCAGTCTACATTTCTAAGATTAATATGCCTGTGTAAATTTATATATGCCCCTGGAATTTTCATAAGCTTCTTGTTAGTTAAAATCAAGGTATGCAGTTTGCCTAATGGGTGGACTATAGTTCCCCTAGGAATATGCAGAATATATTTATTTATGATTAGATGATATATCAAAAATAAGTGTAAAGCCAAAAGTCTTACCCAAAATTATACATATGAATCTGGCCTACATTTTCCTACCTACCAATGTGATTCTTTCTTCCTGGAAGTAAAAATATTTTGCTATATAGAATTTTTATATATCCATGGTGATAGTTCAAGGAGCATTCTTAAAATTCCATAATATTAATTTAATCAATTTTAGTCTTAATTGGCTTTAAACTATATTTGTGTGATATGTGTATTTATATATAAGCGCATATGTATGTGTGTAATGTGTATATATACACACACACATATATATAAAACATATATACATATATAAAAAACACTTAGATCACTTGTATCACTTGTCACTTGTACCACTTGTCTTTCTGTTGTTCATCAATTTGCTGGAGCGGGCACCAGTAACATCTCCATACGTTCTGTCACATGCTAGTGTAGCCCATGGGCAACTGCTTGCTCCAGGAATATGAAGAACTTCAAACCATTCCTTCAGGTCATGGGAATGAGGTCTATATTTGTTACTGTTTTTTGGCATATCAAATACAACACGGGTAGCTTGCCAGACTGCCATGCGGGTGGGATGCTATTGCAGTAGCCTCTGATCTCATGCATTTATTGATGAAATGGGGAAAGATCAGCTTTTCTGCTGGGTAGAGCTCAGGATGACCTGTGGATTCCGGATGTTGAAAATGGCGGCCCTCATGGTGTGGAGGTTCCTCTGGCTTCTTGCAAGGATCTCTGGGATGGCAGGCCAGGGCTAGAATCTGCCTTCCCTCCTCGGCACCTCATGATCAGCTGGGCACAGGGAGAGCCGGTAGTAGCTCTCCCCTGTGTCTCTGTTTCTGGATCAGGCATACCTGGGCTTGAAATAGACTCTGACGAGCAGGGATGTGATCAGCTCTTCTGCTGGGTGGAGCTCTGATGAGCTGTGGATTCCAGAACACTTAGATAAAGTTTTAGATATACTGTAGCCAGAAATTCACCATACTGGTGGTCTTCTGATGCAAGATGAATTCAGGGGCTAGTGTTGTACATAATTACTGTGATTTCCAAACAAGGGCAGAATATAAAGACAGGACCTTCTGGTGATAATACCAAGGGTGATATCTTGAAGAATAATATGTATGTTTGTTTTCTCCATGTAGTACAAGAGATCAGGTAATGTTATCTTCCTCCTACTGTAATATGTTCATCATCCGGCTCAATCTTTTTTTCCCTATTTAACCTTCTGAAAATTATTTAGAAGTCAGACAGTAAATTGATTTTGTGGTCTACAAGTTACAGCTAAGTTGCCATTTGTAATATCAACTTTAATACTATGTATGGATAGTTAAGACTCTATATGGATAGTTCCATATATTAAGTTCTTCGCAGAGCTGCTTATTAAATATTCTTGATGAATGTTTCAAAAGTTTATGTTTTTTTCCTGTTTGTATATTTTATAGTTTATGGCCGACTTCTTATTATTTTACATCTAATAATCATCAGATTTTTTTCCTCCACCTCAAAGAAATGTCTCTATTGACTTGAATGTGTAGTTTATTTTCAGTGAAAGATTTCACTGAATATATTTCTGCTAGAATCGCCTGCTCTTTTCATGATATCAGAGTGAATAATTTTCCTAGCCAAAAGAAAAGTAGCAATGGGCTATGCTTCTCTTGGTAAATGTCTCCTGAAGTTCCATGGTGACTATTCAATGGAGCTCTCAGAAAAAAATGAAAATCAGATTTATTATTTTCATTATTACCACTCTGCATGCTAGAAAAATTTGAGAATTTTCTTCATAATTGTGAGAAAACAAATACATTAATAAATTATAAGCTATATTCATCATTTTCTTTGCTTTGACATATGTTCTGTGGTCAAACAAGATGTTAATAAATGAGGAAAACGGAGTGGTGGGAATATGGGAACTATGTACTATTTAAAATGAGGGGCTGGAGTAATAGCACATCGGGTAGGGCATTTGCCTTACACATGGTCAATCTGGGTTCGATCCCGGCATTCCATATGATCCCTGAGCACCACCAGGAGTAATTACTGAGTGCAGAGCCAGGAGTAACCCCTGAGCATTTCTGAGTGTGAACCAAAAACTAAAAAGAAAGAACATAAATGAAATGAGTTAAAATAGTTAATTTTGGAAAAGTTTAGAAGAGATGGAGAGATAGTATGGTGGATAAGGCATTTGTTCTGCATACAGCTGACTTGTGTTCCTATATGACCCCTTGAGTCCCTCCAGAAGTGATTTCTGACCACAGTGCCAGGAGTAAACTCTGATCACAGCCAGGGATGATTCCCCAAACAAAAAAAAAGTTTAAAGAAAAGTTTTAGGGAAAATATTGCATAACTGATTTTCAAACTTTTCAAAATAATCAAATGTATAGAGGCAAACTCTATTTATTAATACAATCATTCATGCCTTGAGTAAATATCCTTTGAATTCTTCTAACTGCCATGTAACACTTTAACTGGGAATGGTAGAGGACAAACACAAATTTTTAGTTTATTCAACTTAATTTCTAGTGGTATAATTAGAGGATCAAAGTAAAGGAGAAAAATATATAGCATCATTAACGGTGATAGGGAAAAGCAAAGCAGAGCATGGGGCTGAGGATGTTTGGATTTATAATAAAAAGATCAAGGTGCATTTTATTGAATTAATATTTAATAAAAACTGGAAGGTAACCAGGTGATTCACTTTGCATATATTCATGAAAAAGAGTAGCAGGCAAAAAGACAGCAAGTGTAAAGATCCTGAGACAAACTACCTCTGGAAGGTTTGAGAAGAGTTTGAGGTCAGTTTGAAGAAAAGCAGTCAAATTTTTATTATCAATATGTAAAAGAGGAGCTCGGGAGACTAGGTAGGGGAATACAATTGGCATGTTGTAGATCTTTGAAAGACTTTAACTTTAAAATTGCATGAGTTCTTTTTAGTATAATACCCAAAAGGTACTTATAGAAGGAACATTTGATATATCACTTATGAAATGTAAAATTTCTGCTCTTTGAAAGATTTGTTAAGATATAGACAAGATAAATTACAGACATAAAGGACAAATGTGAAAATTGTCTGAAGTAGGGTTTGTAGTCAGAATGTACAAAGAATATTAAAAATTTCAATACTGAAAAGACAAACTACATAGCCTAAAGGGTGCAAAATATTTGGACAACACTTTACTAATTAAGATAATCAAATGCATATAAGCTCTTTAATACATTCAAACTAGTTATCCATTAGGGAAGTGCATTGCAATACCACTTATATTAGATACTATACCTAATATATTAGATACTAACACATACCTATTGAAATGTCAAAACTCAAAATGATTGACCACCAGCAATGACTAAATTAATAAATAGACCATGTTATTAAATATTTTCTCAACATGCATCTGACAAAGGGCAATATCCAAGATTCATGAAGCACATATAAAACTTAAAAACCCTATCTAAAATACTTAAAATAGTCAAGATTTAGAAATAACCCAAGTGCCCAGGAACAAATGAATAGATAAAATAATTGTGATATATACGCCAGTGGAATAGTACTCAGCTATAAGAAATGAAATCCTTCAGTTCACTGATACGTGGATGGAACTGTTGCGTATCATGTTAAACAATATTAAACAAAAGGAGAAGAACATATGCCAAATGACCGCTCTTATATGTGATACATAAATAAACATATGAAGGGGATAAATAATGAACAATAGTCACATTGTGAGTCTGCTTATATAATTGAGTTTGCTAAGTGGGATGATGGGAAGAGAGGGAGGTGTAGGATAAACGGTGAAAGAATGTGGTGCTGTGATGCATGGATGGTACAGCAATAGTTCTCCTGAAACCTGTACATAAACATTCATGTAAATCATGACACTTTAGCTACTGGTGCCACCTTAAGCAAATTGATGAACAACAAGAAGACAAGTGATACAAGTGACAAGTGAACAAAGACTGACCTCATATAGTATGACAAGATGTTACTCTCATAAACCCCTGAGGGAATGTTTTAATGTACTAATCACACTAGAAAATAAGTTAATGGGTATCTAAGACACTGAACATATATTTACCACATGACACCATCATTTCAGCTCTGTTTACCTGAGGAAAATGAGAGCAAAAATCCATGTAAAGACTCATATATGAATTTTTTTGGGAGGTTTATTTGTAATGCCAAAAATACAACATCTCAAATGCCCTTATATATGAGGATGTATCACTTGATCACTTGAATCCTATTATTCATCGATTTGCTCAAGTGGGCGCCAGTAACATTTCCATTGGACCCTATCACGTGCCAATGTAGCCCAATGGCATCTGGTTGATTCAGGAATATGAAGAGCCTCAAACCGTCCCTTCAGGGTCTTGACAAGGAAGTCTGACCATCTTGTAGGTGGGTGGCCACGTGATCATTTGACATCCCGTGGGATCCAGTCGGTAATGGCTCTAGTCCAGCGGTTGTCTCCAAATCGCATTACATGTCCAGCCCATCTGATTTTCGATGCCTTGGCAAGCGAGACAGCATCCCTGATTCTGGAATAGCGATGGAGGTCAGAACTCCAGATTCCTTCTCTCACTTGAATGAGGCATGATATTCCAAGCATAGCTCTTTCGATTCCTCTCCGGGAGACCCGAATAGCATTCTCATCCTGCTTTTGTAGGACCCAGGTCTCTGAGGCGTATGTTAATGCAGGGAGAATGGTGGAGTCAAAGAGATGTGCCCGGAGACTGAGGTTCTTTGTCCTTTTAGCTATTTCTTCGATGCCTTTGAAGGCCTTCCATGCTGCTCTCTTCCTCCTGCGCAGCTCAGGTTTTAGGTCATTCATCATGTTGATTTCTTGACATAGCTACACATAACTGCTGCATTCAGAGGTGTTTGTTCCATTGAGAGTGAATGGGGCCTCTGGAACTAGTTTTCTCTTCATAAACATTGTTTTCTTTAGATTCAGCTGTAGACCTATCTTTCCACATTCTCGGTCAAAGTCAGCCAGCATTTGTGCCGCTTGGCTAATGTTTGGTGTTATTAGAACAATGTCATCAGTGAAGCGGAGGTGGTGTAGTTGCCGACCATCTATCTTCACTCCCATTCCTCCCCATTCTAATTGTCGCATGATGTTCTCGAGGGTGGTGCTGAAGAGTTTTGGTGAAATGGTATCACCCTGTCGAACCCCTCTTTTGACATCAATGATCACTTCTTTGTAGAATGGTGAGATCCTGGTTGTGAATCCGTAATACAGCTCACGAAGGATCTTGATGTATTGGGTTTGAACACTCTGTGTGGCAAGGGCTTTGATGACTGCCTCAGTCTCCACAGAATCAAAGGCTTTCTGTAAATCAATGAGCGTGAGACAGAGCGGCATCCTGTACTCGCTACAAACCTCAATGAGCTTGGTTACTGTGTGGATATGGTCGATTGTGCTGAATCCTTTCTGGGAAGCCTTCTTGCTCGCATGGTTGTCCTTCATCTAGTGTTCTGCTAATCCTGTTCAGGATGACTTCGTGTAAACAGCTTGTAGATGACGGACAACAGGCAGATGGGGCGATAGTTGCCGATGTCGTGAATGTCTCCCTTCTTGAACAGTAGAACTGTCCTGCTGATTTTCCATTGGGAGGGCACCTTGCATTCGGACAGGTAGCGTGTGAAGAGCCGAGCTAGTGTATTGATGAGTACCGACGGCAGATTCTTCAGGTGTTCGGGTCTGACTTTGTCTGGGCCTGGTGCTGTTCCCTTCTTTACTGACCGAGATGGCATTTTTATATGAGGATGTATATGAAATGTCATTCATCTTTATAGTGGAATATTAACTAAAATCTAAAATGAATTATTCATCAATACAAAAATATGATTAAATGTTCAAAGAATTATTGCAAATAAAATTAATACACTTTATGTTATGGATTGACTTGTGTTTCTCAAGACACATGTTTAA
>JAJIBD010032508.1:0-28869 GCA_021461705.1 Cryptotis parvus | reverse complement strand
CGTCACTGTCTGTAGTCCCTGCCCTGTGTGAGACGCCTGCGTCACTGTCTCGTCCCTGCCCTGTGCGAGCGTAGCGTCACTGTCTCTAGTCCTGCCCTGTGCGAGACGCGCGTCATTATCTCTCGTCCTTGCTCGTGTGACCCACGTCAGAGCCCTGCACCCTGCAGCCATGCCCTCACTTCAGTGTCACATGTCTGTGACTGTGCCCCCCTCAGAGTTGTGTTTCCTGCCCGTGTGGCCCTCAGAGCTCCATGTTTGTGCTAATGTGATCCCGCCTCAGAGCCCTGGCCCCTGCGTGTGTGGCCCCATCTAAGAGCCTTGTGTCCTCCCAGTGACCAGAGCCCAGAGTTCCATGTCCCTGCTAGTGTGAGTGACCTCGAGATCCTGTGTCATTTTTTTCACCTTAGAGTGGACTTTCATGAGCTATGCAGGCAGTGAGACAGGGGGGTCCCCACTCCCCACCTTAGCCTTATTTGCTAAGTGCTGGCAGAGAGCACCCAGGGGCGGCCATGCTCCTTGTGGCACCGGGGCGGCCGTGTTCATGTGTGATGGCACCCAGGGGCGGCGTGCTCCGTGTGTGATGGCACCTGGGGCGGCCGTGTTCCATGTGTGATGGCACCCAGGGGCGGCCGTGCTCCGTGTGGCGGCACCGGGGCGGCCGTGTTCCATGTGTGACAGCACCCAGGGGCGGCCATGGTCCCGTGTGATGGCACCCAGGGCGACCATGCTCCGTGTGTGACGGCACCCGGGCAGCCATGCTCCGTGTGATGGCACAGTGGCCGTGCTTCGTGTGTGACCCAGGGGCGGCCATGCTCCGTGTGATGGCACCCAGGTGTGGCCGTGCTCCGTGTGACGCACCGGCGACCATGCTTCATGTGTGATGGCACCCAGGGGCGCTGTGTTTCCATGTGTGACAGCACAGGCGGCCATGCTCCGTGTGTGATGGCACCCAGGTGTGGCCGTGCTCCGTGTGTGAGCGGCACGAGGGCGACCATGCTCCATGTGTGATGGCACACAGGGGCACCCGTGCTCCGTGTGTGAAGGCACCCAGGGGTGGCTGTGCTAATGTGTGTGGCGGCACCCAGGCGGCTGTGCTCCATGTGTGACGGCACCTGATCCCACCCCAGCACCCCTGTCCCTGCTATGGGAACCCATGGAAGAGTCAGTCGACCTGGCAGTGTGGCCACGATACAGCCCTGTCCCACCTGTGTGACCCATGCTCAGGGTCCATGTCCCTGCCCATGTGAGCCCATTCAGAGCATCGTGTACATCCCATGTGACCTCAGAGCCTCCCCTGTGTCCCTTAACTCAGAGCCTTCGGGCCATGTCCTCCCGTCACCTCACCTCAGAGCCCGCATCCCTGTGCGTGGCCTCACCTCCAGGCCCTGTTCCTCCTTTGACCCCCTCTTCAGAGCTTGTGTCCTTCCATGTGGCTCTACCTCAGAGCCCATGTGACTTGCGTGGGACCCCCTCAGAGCCCATGTCCAGACCTGAGATCCTTGGAATTACTCCTGGGGGTGCTCCGGGAACAGATGGGATGGCAGAACGGCAGCGGGTTGGCCTTGTGTGTGGTAAATGCCTCCCCACTGTCGTATAGGTCTGTCCGCTCCATTGCCTTTAACCCAAGTATCTGATTTGTTTGGATGTTGGCATCACCAGTGAGCGCCGGGGCTGTCTCTGCAGTCGGGGCTACTACTGGGATCCCCACCCCAGCTCTCCCCCCCGCTTAGCCAGTCCACTCCCTGCTTCGGGCGCATTGGTGGTGCTGTAGAAAGGGGAGGCCCTGGCCTAGGACCAGGCTGACTGGAGCTGAGGGGGTCCCACCAGTTTGCAGGGCCCCGGCCTAGAGGAGAGGGGGCAGCGCCCCAGAAAAACTCAGCGCCCAGCCAGCTGGGAGGGTGCTGCCGAGGTCCCGCCTCCCCCCTGCGTCACAGTGATGTCCTCAGCTGTTCAGAGACAAAAGCACAGCGAGGCCACGTGTGTTTCCGGAATTTATGGAACAAGGGAAATAGTATCCGCGTAAATAGTATCTTTCTCGGTACAGTATCACACAATTAATGAACCGAGGTGAATGCGGTACATTGTGGGTAGGTGCAACCTGGTGGCAGCAAGGCCAAGTGTCTGCCCTGTGGATCTGCTAACGGCCGGCGGCAAAGTGGCACGCTCACGGGGGGCAGGTGCGACCTGGATGGCGGCAGGAAAGAGGCTGCCTGGTGCTACCGGAGGCGGCCCGACAGCGGTGCGGGGCACATTCAGGGGGCACAGGGGACCTGGATGGTGGCAGAGCCAAGAGGCTGCCTGGTGCTGCTCTTGGGAACGGCCGCGGCGGTGCGGGCACGTTCAGGGGGCAGAGGGGGACCTGGATGGTGGCAGGGCCAAGAGGCTGCCTGGTGCAACGGCAGGCGGCCCGACGAAGCAATGCGGGCACGTTCAGCGGCACAGGGGGACCTGGATGGTGGCAGGGCCAGAGGCTGCCTGGTGCTGCTACGGAGCGGCCCGCAGCGGTGCGGGCACGTTCAGGGGGCACAGGGGACCTGGATGGTGGCAGGGCCAGGAGGCAGCCTGGTGCTACGGCGGACGGCCCGACGGCGGTGCGGGCACATTCAGGGGGCACAGGGGGACCTGGATGGTGGCAGGGCCAAGAGGCTGCCTGGTGCTGCCACGAAGCGGCCCGACGCAATGCGGACGTTCAGGGGCACAGGGGGACGTGAATGGTGGCAGGGCCAAGAGGCTGCCTGGTGCTGCTGGGCGGCCCGGCGGCGGTGCAAGGCACGTTCAGGGCACAGGGGACCTGGATGGTGGCAGGGCCAAGAGGCTGCCGGTAGCAGCTGCGGAACGGCCCGGCGGCGGTGCGGAAGCGTTCAGGGGCACAGGGGGACCTGTGGATGGTGGCGAGGCCAAGAGGCTGCCTGGTGCTACTCTGGAGCGGCCCGACGGCGGTGCGGGCACGCTCACGGGGCAGGTGTGACCTCGATGGCGGTAGGCCAAATAACGGCCCAGTGGTGCCAATTAATGAGGATGGCGGTGGTGCAGGCCGTTTGGGGCTCAGGTGCGACCATATGGTGGCAGGGGCCGAGTGGTACGGTGGTATCCGTAAATGGGCCTGCAGCGGTGGTGCGGGCACATTAGGTGACAAGTGTGACCTGCATGGTGCCAAGGCCAAATGATGTAGGCACAGATGTTTCCTGGCAGGTGGTAAGGATGAGGCCTGGGAAGGGCACGGGAAGAACTTCCTGACTGGTGGATGGTAACTGAGGTGCTGAGACCCTGTCAGGTAGGGGTCTCTAAGTGTCTGGGGTGGGGCTGTTCAGACCTGGAAGCCTCAGGCCGACAAGGGTGTGTGGGGCGGCAAGCCCCCAGCCAGCGCCTAAGCGGCGCTTCTTTTGGAGTGGGCCGCTCTCCTCTCTGCCCCCTTTGTGGGTGCCGGGTGGCTGCTGTCGGTCGCACCTTTGTATGAGCCCGCTGCAGTGCCCGCACACTGTAGGGGAGCATGTCTGACCTTGCTGACAGCCTTGCCATGTGGCAGCTGGTGCCAGCCGCTGGTGGCACCACTGGATGGGGCCCTGCTGGGGTGCATGTGTTTTGGGGGGGCAACAGGTGGTACGGATTGGCAGCAGGGCCCACGAGGCTGCTGGTACCAGCCCTGCTGGGTGGCACCGCTGGATAAGGCCCTGCTGGGTGCGCCATGTTGGGGGGGGCAGAGGTGGTGCCAGTGGCAGCGTGGCCATGTGACTGGCCGGCTGTACCGCTGTGCCGCCTGGAGGTGGTGCAGGCATCGTTGCGGGTGCCGGTGCGACCTGGAGAGTGGCAGGGCCAAATGATGGCATGGTGGTGCCACTGAGTGTCCCGGGGGAGGGTGGGTAAAACATTCAGCCACGCAGGTGCCACCTGCATGGTGCCCGGGCCAAAGGGCTGCCGGTGGTGCCCCGAAGGGTCAGGTGAGTCGTGTTGGCACGTTGATGGGCAACAGGGGCCACCTGGGAGGCAGCAGGGCCAAATGGCTGCCTGGTGGTACCCCAGAATGGGCCAGGCAGTGGTGCTGGCATGTTGGTGGGTACAGGGGCCACCTGGGTGGTGACACGGCCAAATGGCTGCCAAGTGGTGCCAATTAAGGGCCCGGCGGTGGTACAGGCATGTATGGCGGCGCAGGTGCGACCTGGGGGCAGCAGGGGCCAAATGGCTGCCCGGTGGTGCCACCAAATGGGCCAGGTGGTGGTGCCGGCATGTTGGCGGGCACAATGGTGGGCACAGCTGTGACCTGGGTGGCGGCAGGACCATTGGCTGCCTGGTGGTAGCAATTACCAGGCCGGCAGCTGTGCTGGCATGTTGGTGGGCAAGGGTGCGACCTGGGTGGCGGCAGGTCCCATTGGCTGCCCGCTGGTACCAGTGAATGTGCCTGGCAGGGTCACGGGCACATGGGGGGCGCAGCATGTTGTGCAGGTGGGGCCTGGACAGTGGGCCCAGGCAGGGCGCCCTGGGTGCCCCTTGGCCCCGCCTGTGTGCGGCCGGTTTCTCTTTGCTGCTCAGGTACCTCTGGTTTCCATGGCCTCTCTTTGGTGCCTTTATACTGCGGGGTGGCGGGGTGCACAGCCTGGGCCGTGGTCATCTGGCCGCTGGGCACAGTCCCGGGCGCTGGGCTGGCCTGCAAGGCCACTGGGCTGGCTGGTGGGGCCACTGGGCTGGCGAGCGGCGCTGGGCTGGCCAGCGGGAGCACTGGGCTGGCCAGTGGGAGCACTGGGCTGGCCTGCGGGTACTCTGGGCTGGCTGGCGGTAGTATTGGGCCTGGCCAGCGGGAGCGGCTTGGCCAGGGCGGGGCGCTGGGCTGGCCTCTCGGGGCTCTGGGCTGGCCAGCGGGAGCGCCCTGGCTGGCGGCGGGAGCACTCGGCTGGCGGGTGGGAGCACTGGGCTGGCGGCGGGGCACTGGGCTGGCCGGCCGGGCACTGGGCTGGCGGTGGGAGCACTGGGCTGGCAGGCGGGGAGCACTAGGTTGGCGGCGGGAGCACTGGGCTGGCGGCGGGGCATTGGGTGGCGGTGGGAGCACTGGGCTGGCGGTGGGAGCACTGCGTTGGCGGTGGGAGCACTGGGCCGGCCGGTGGGAGCACTGGGCTGGCCAGCTGGGGGGGCTGGCGGGTCCACCTCCATGTCACTGAGGGCTCCCCCTTCAGATTCTGCATCCATGGACTCCACGTCGCTCCCCACGACTCCACCTCCATGGACTCCACGTCGCTCCCAGACGACTCCGCCTCCATGGACTCCACGTCACTGAGGTCCGGCTGCGTGTCATTGCGGGCAGCCCCTGTGCCTGCGGCCGGGGTGCAGGGGCTTGCTTCGGGGCTGGAGTATTTGGGGTCTTTGGGTCCAGGAGGGCAGTGGCCTGACAGTGAGGCATGTCCTTCTGGAAGCAGGGCGGCGCTGAGCGGACGTAAGCAGCGGCATCAGAGCCGTTGTCCTGGCCCAGGGCCCCCTGTCTCCTCTGAAACGGACCAGCTGGGTTTGGGTCTGCGGCGGGGCGCACAGCAGGTCCGATGTTAGCTGCTCCCCTGGCCGTGTTGGTAAGAGCCGGGAGTTGGCCGTGGGGGTCCTGCAACTGGGCATACAAGGCCTGGATGTACGGCTGCCAGCAGGAGCAGCGCCACGAGAGGTCCCGTGCGCCGAGACTGGTTGGGCTGCTCGTCGCCTGGTCCTGGCTGGACTGTCCGTCGGATACTGTCCGCCAACTTGTGTTTTGAGTTCTGCGGATCACAGGCCACACTCAGTCCCTGGGGGCCCAGAGACGGACCCCCCAAGCCCCCTCAATGGGATCGTGTGTCCTGCTGTCCCGTTCCCTGGCTTTGAGGGTCTTCATCCCAAAGTCCACATAGTCCCCACCTCGGTCTATGCTGGGGTCCCTATTCATTACCCTGGGGAGTCCATAACATGACAACAGGGTCCCCCCTCCCTAATCCTGAGGTTCCCATTCCTCTATCCTGGGACATACAGCAACCACCAGGTCTCCCTCTAATCCTGGGGTTCCCATTCCCTGTCCTAGGTGTCCATACAGCAGCCACCGGGCCTCCTCCCCTAATCCCGGGGTTCCCCAATCCCCCTGCTCTGAGAGTCCCAAACAACAACCGCCGGATCCCCTCCCTAATCCTGGGGTTCCCATTCCCCTATCCTGGGACTACCCTGGGAGTCCCATACAGCTAACCACTGGGTCCCCATCCATCGAATCTGGGATTCCCATTCCCTCCCTAGGAGCCCCTTGCCCTCAGGGTCCCCATCTCAGCCCCTATGAGGTCCACCCTCCCTCTATCCTGGGGTTCCCATTCCCCTGCCCTGGGGTCCCCATCCCAACCCCTATGAGGTCCACCCTCCCTCTATCCTGGGGTTCCCATTCCCTTGTCCTGGGGGTCCCCATCCCAGCCCCTATGAGGTCCACCCTCCTCTATCCTTGGGTTCCCATTCACCTGCCTGGGAGTCCCATCCAACAACAACTGGGTTCCCCCTCCTAATCCTGGGGTCCCATTGCCCTGCTCTGGCAGTCCATGAAACAAACCACCGGGTCCCCTAATCCTGAAGTTCCCATTCCCCTACCGTAGGAGTCCATAGAAGAGGTCCCGTCTCATCCTGAGATTACCATTTCCCTACCCTGGGAGTCCATACAACAACCACAGTGTCTCCCACCCAAATCCTGGGCTCCCAATCCCCTGCCCTAGGAGTCCATAAAAGCCACGAGTCCCCCACCTATTCCTGGGTTCTCATTCCCTTGCTCTGGTAGTCCAACAACAGCCAACATGTCCCCCCTACTCCCAGAATTTTCTTTCCTGAACTCCGGAGTCCATTCCCAAATATTAGATACCTCGCCCTAATCCTGGGGTTCCCATTCCCATACCGGGGGGTCCATATCAACCACTGGGTTCCCCCATGCGGGGTTCCCATTACCCTGCACTAAGAGTCCATGCAACAACCGCTGGGTCCCCAATCCTGAGGTTCTCATTCCCCTACCCTTGGAGTATCAAAAAAAACCGTTAAGACCCCTAATACTGGGGTACCCCTTCCTCTACCCAGAGAGTCCACATCAACCACCGGGTTTCCCCACACCTGGGGTCTTCATTCCCTCTGCCCTAGGAGTCCATACAACAACCAATTGGGTCCCCCAATCCCGGGGTTCCCATTACCCAGCCCTAAGAGTCCATGCAGCAACCATTGTGTCCCCCCAAACCTGGTGTTCCTGTCCCCTATCCAGGGAGTGCATATAACAACCACTGGGTCCTGAATCCTGGGGTTCCCATCCCCTACCCAGGAGTCCATACAGCAGCCAACAGGTCCCCCACCTAATCTTGGGGTTCTGATTCTCCTACCTTGGGAGTCAATAAAACAACCACTGAGTCTTCCCCCTAATCCTGGATCCACATTCCCCTACCTGAGAGTCCCATAGAGCAGCCACCGGGTTCTCTTCTTAATCCTGGGGTCCCCATTCCCTACCCTGAGAGTCCCATACAGCAGCCACCAGGATCTCTTCCCTAATCCTGGCGTTCCCATTCCCCTATCCTGAGAGTTCTATACAGTAACCACCCGGTTCTCTTCCTAATCCTGGGGTCCCCATTCCCTACCCTGAGAGACCCATACAGCAGCCACCAGATTCTCTTCCTAATCATGGGGTCCCCATTCCCCTATCCTGAGAGTCCTATACAGTAACCACCGAGTTCTCTTCCTAATCCTGAGATCCACATTTCCCCTACCCTGAGAGTCCCATATAACAACCACTGGTTTCCCTTCTAATCCTGGGGTCCCCATTCCCCTATCCTGAGAGTCCCATACAACAACCACGGGTTCTATACCTATTACTGGGGTTCCCATTCCCCTACCCTGAGAGTTCCATACAACAACCACTGGGTTCTCATCTTAATCCTGGGATCCCCAGTACCCTACCCTGAGAGTCCCATACAACAACAACTGGGTTCTATTCCTAATCCTGGAGTCCCCATTCCCTACTTGAGAGACCCATACAACAACCACGGGTTCTTTTCCTATTCCTGGGGTCCCCATTCCCTACCCTGAGTGTTCCATACAACAACAACCGATTTCTCATCCTAATCTGGGATCCCCATTACTCTACCCTGAGAGTCCCATACAATAACCACAAGGTTCTCTTCCTAATACTGGGGTCCCATTCCCTACCCTCAGAGTCCCATACAACAACCAACAGTTCCCCCTACCCTAATCTTAGGGTTCTTATTCCCCTAGCGTGAGAGTCAATATAACAACCACAGGATCTCCCCTAATCCTGGGATCCCAATTCTCCTACAATGACAGTCACATACAACAACCACGGGTTCTCTTCTTAATCCTGGGATCCCCATTCCCTACCCTGAGAGTCCCATACAACAACCACGGGTTCTCTTCCTAATCATAGGGTCCCCATTCCCCTACCCTGAGAGTTCAATACAACAACAACCGCGTTCTATACCTATTCCTGGGTTCCCCATTCCCTACCCTGAGTGTTCCATACAACAACAATCGATTTCTCATCCTAATCTGGGATCCCCATTACTCTACCCTGAGAGTCCCATACAATAACCACAAGGTTCTCTTCCCTAATACTGGGGTCCCATTCCCCTACCCTCAGAGTCCCATACAACAACCAACAGTTCCCCTACCCTAATCTTAGGGTTCTTATTCCCCTAGCGTGAGAGTCAATATAACAACCACAGGATCTCCCCTAATCCTGGGATCTCAATTCCCCTACCATGACAGTCGCATACAACAACCACCGGGTTCTCTTCTTAATCCTGGGATCCCCATTCCCCTACCCTGAGAGTCCCATACAACAACCACCGGGTTCTTTTCTTAATCCTGGGGTGCCAATTCCCTTACCCTGAGAGTCCCATACAACAACAACAGGATTCTCTTCCTAATCCTGGGATCCCCATTCAGCTACCCGGAAGTCCCATACAACAAACAACAGTTTCCCACACCCTAATCTTGGGGTTCTCATTCCCCTACCGTGGGAGTCAATATTACAACCACTGGGTCTCCCCCTAATCCTTGGATCCCCATTCCCCTACGTGAGAGTCCCATACAACAACCACCGGGTTCTCTTCCTAATCCTGGGGTCCCCATTCCCCTACCCTGAGAGTCCCATAAAACAACCACCGCGTTCTATTACTAATCCTGGGGTCTCCATTCGCCCAACCAGAGAGTCCCATACAACAACCACTGGGTTCTCTTCCTAATCCTGGGGTCCCCATTCACCTACCCTGAGATTTTCATACAACAACCACTGGGTTCTCTTCCTAATCCCTAATCCTGGAGTCCACAGTCCTCTAACCTGAGAGTCCCATACAACAACCACCGGGTTCTCTTCCTAATCCTGGGATCCCCATTCCTTACCCAGAGAGTCCCATACAACAACCACCGGGTTCTCTTCCTAATCCTGGGGTCCCCATTCCTCTACCCTGAGAGTCCCATAAAACAACCACTGGGTTCTATTACTAATCCTGGGGTCTCCATTCCCCTAACCAGAGAGTCTCATACAACAACCCTGGGTTCTCTTCTCTTAATCCTGGGGACCCCATTCACCTACCCTGAGAGTTTCATACAACAACCACCAGGTTCTCTTCCTAATCCCTAATCCTGGAGTCCACAGTCCCCTAACCTGAGAGTCCCATACAAGAACCACCGGGTTCTCTTCCTAATCCTGGGGTCCCCATTCCCTTACCCTGAGAGTCCCATACAACAACCACCAGGTTCTTTTGCTAATCATAGGGTCCCCATTCCTCTACACTGAGTGTCCCATACAACAACTGGTTTCTCTTCCTAATCCTGGGATCCCCAAACTGCTACCCTGAGAGTCCCATAGAACAACCACAGGGCTATAATCCTATTCCTGGAGTCCCCATTCCCTAACCTGAGAGTCCCATACAACAACAACCGGGCTCTCTTCCTAATCCTGGGGTCCCCAATCCCTACCCTGACATTTCCACACAACAACAACCGGGTTATCTTCCTAATCCTGGTTCCCCATTCCCCCTACCCTGAGAGTCTCATACAACAACCACCGCGTTCTATTACTAATCGTGGGGCCCCATTCCCCTACCCTGAGAGTCCCATACAACAACCACCGGGTTCATTACTAATCCTAGGGTCCCCATTCCCATACCTAGAGAGTCCCATACAACAACTACCAGGTTCTCTTCCTAATCCTGGGGTCCCCGTTCACCAAACCTGAGAGTCCCATACAACAACCACCGGGTTTTGTTCCTAATCCTGGGGTCCCATTTCCACTACCCTGAGAATCCCATACAACAACCACCGGGTTCTCTTCCTAATTGTGTCCCCATACCCTACCCTGAGAGTCCTGTACAACAACTATTGGGTTCTCTTCCTAATTCTGGGGTTCCTATTCCCCTACGCCGTGAGTCCCATCCAACAACCAGCAGGTTCTCTTCCTAATCCTCGGGTCTCCATTCCCTACCTCGAGAGTCCCATACAACAACCTTGTACCCCCTCTCTAATCCTGGGGTTCCCATTCCCTACCCTGGGAGTTCACACAACCACCTCGGGTTCCCCTCACTAATCGTGTGGTTCCCAATCGCCTACACTGGGAGTCAGTACAACATAAACAACCACCGGGTGTACCCTCACTCTATCCTGGGGTTTCCATTCACCGGTTCTATGGCCCCACCAACAACCATCCTTCCCCCTCCCCATCCAAACAACCTTTGTGTTCCCCCCCCCCCTTATCTGGGGCAACACCATTCTCCTGACCTCAGGGTCTTCATCCCAACGATCCTCGTTTTCACCTTCCTATAACCTGGTATCCACATCCCCTGACTTGAGGGTCCCCGTCTCAACAACCATCAAGTCCCCCTTCCCTCTATCCAGGGGTCCCACCTCTTCCCTAGGGTTCCCTTTCCAATACCCATCAGGTCCCCCTCCTCTACCAAGCGTGTTCCATCCCTGCCCTACGGGTCCCCATCTCAGATACCATCAGGTCCCCCTCTACCAAGTGTGTTCCATCTCCATGCCCTGGGGGTCCCCATCTCAGATACCATCAGGTCCCCCTCCCTCTATCTTGCACATTCCAGTCACCGGATGTGAAGGTCCCTGTTACAAATACCACCATGTCCCCCACCCTCTATCCCGTGTTCCCATTTCTCTGCTCTGGGGGTCTCTATCCCAGATATCAGATCCCTCCCTCTATATTTGGGTTCCCATACCTCGGCCCTGGGGGTTCCATCCCAACTTCCATCAGGACCCCCACAACTATCCTGGGGTTCCATTCCCTTTCCTTGAGGGTCCCTATCCCAACAACTGTCAGTTTCCCACTTCCTCTAACCTTGGGCCACTATTTCCCTGCTCTGGAGTCCCCACCCCACAAACATCAGGTCCCTCCCTTTATCCTGGGGTTCCCATTCCCCTGCCCGGTGGTCCCCATCCCAACAAACATCAGGTCCCTCCCTCTATCCTGGGGTTCCGCCCCTGCCCGGTGTCTCCATCCCAACAAACATCAGGTCTCCTCCCTCTGTCTTTGGATCCCAATTTCCTTACACGGGGCCCCATCCCAATCCCAACACCCATCAGGTCCTGTAGCCCTCTATCCTGGGGTTCCATTACCATGCCTTGGGGGTCCCCATCCCCACACCCATCAAGTACCCCTCCCTCTCCTGGGGTTTCCATTCCCTGCCTGGGGTCTCCAACATAAATACCATCAGGTCCCCTCCTCTACATGGGGTCACCATTGCCCTGCCTTGGGATCCCCATCCCAACAACCATCCTTCCCACCTATATCCTGGGATTCTATCCCCAACCATGTAACCATGGGGGTCTCCTTATAAACCACCGCAGGACCCCTTCCCTCAATCCTCGGGTCCCCAATCCCCTTTAGTGGGGATCCCATTCCCAACAACCTTTGAGTTCCCCCTCTATCCTGGGGTTTCCATTCCCTGCCTTGGGGGTCCCCATCCCAACACCCATCAGGTACCCTCCCTCTCTCTTTGGGTCCCATCCCTTGCATGGGGCCCGCATCCCAACAACCATCATGTCCCATACCCCTCTCTCCTGGGGCTCCATTATCATGCCCTGGGGGGTCTCCATCTCCACACCCATCAAGTGCCATCTCTCTTCTAGTGTCCCCGTATCCTCCACACTCGGGCCCCCAACGCTCCCTCCACCCTGTGCCCCAACCCCCCCCCCCCCAACTGGTCCCCATCCCTGTGTCCTGGGGTTGCCCTCCCTGGGGGCTCTCCTCCAAGCGCCCTGGTCATCGCCCCGCCCCGCTGGCACTCACAGTGGATGTGCGGAGTCGGAGTGGTGGGCGCCTCTCTGCGGGTCTGGGGGGGTCTGGGGTCCGAGGTTCGGTTGTGACAGGTGCCGGCCGACGAGCTGGGCCAGACCCATTGCAGGAATTTGCTTACAACACCGCCCATGCTGGCGGCGGCGGCAAAGCGGGAATCAAGCGGAGCTGGGCGCCCTTAGGAACCAGCGTTCTGGCCTGAGCGACCTTAGTGACGACCTTAGTGACGTGGTGGGGACCCTCACACTCGGCGCTCGCGGTGGGACTCGCGCTCCAGGCCTGCGCCCGCGCTGCAACTTCACCGCAAGGCTGCCATGCTTGTGCACTGGGACTTAGGGCGCACATAGGGGAGCAGCTCTTGGCTCGCGCCCAGTCCAAGGAGCCCAGGCCTGGGGTTTGGCTCAGGTCACGCTGAGTCCCGCCGAATTGGAGCCTCACTGCAGGCACCCAAACCTCTGGGGGCTCCGAACGTCCTGCCCTGCACCCGGCCAGGCCTAGGGCTGCTGGTGCTGCACGTGGGGCCTTTGGTTGCGGCTCTGGGAACTGGCGCCGCTGGTGTGGGCCCGCGGTGGGCACGGTGGGAATCCTGGGAGCAGTGCAGGCTGTGCCCAAGGGGTGCCCTGGAGAGTCCTCGCGCCTAGAAACAGTCCCTCCCTTGTGTGGATGGCTTGCGCTGTGCTTGTGGCGCTCCCCATGCGTGCGCCTGGAGCTACTCAGGGAACCACGGAGCGCTGAGGGTTGAAGTGGATCCGCGCAGAAGGAAATACACGGGAAGCTCTGGCCTTAGGATGGGTTCCCAGGGGTGCTCAGGGCACAGGCCGGGGTGGGGTGCTTCAGTGCACGGGTGTTTGGGCACGCTTGCTGCTTCCGCCAGGGTTTTCGGCGCACCCCAGAGTGCTCAGCAGCGCCCGCAGGACTGCAGCTTGTAGGGGACCCTGTTCCCGACTTTGACCCACTCTCTAGACGCTTGTCTCTTGGCTGACACCTGTTGTACTGTTGTCAAAGAAGCTATCAAAGATTTGTTCTGCAAACTTACAACTAGAGAAGTTCCTTCTCCAGGTAGAGATCGAACCTGCTAACGCTCTTCATAAATTTCATCTTCTCACTCCTTTTTTTTTCAGAAAATAGTTTTTTTAATTTTCTTTTTTAATTAATAAACTAACAAAAGGACACATAGATATATTTACTTATTTATTTATTTATTTATTTGGGTTGCACCCGGTGATGCTCAGGCTTTCCTCCTGGCTCTGCACTCAGGAATTACCCCCTGGAAGTTCTTGGGGGCATATGGGATGCTGGGGATGCCGGAGCGATAGTTCAGTGGGTAGGGCGTTTGCCTTGTACACGCCGGCCCATGCTGGCCTGGGTCGATGCCCGGCATCCCGTAAGGTCCCCCCGAGCACTGCCGGAGTAATTCCTGAGTGCAGAGCCAGGAGTAACCCTGAGCATCGCCGGGTGTGACCCAAAAAAGAAATAAAAAACATATGGGATGCTGGGGCTTGAACCCGGGCTGGCCTAGTGTAAGGCGAATGCCCTACCTGGTGCACCACCGCCTCCCGCCCCATGGATACTTACAGTTATAGGGGGTGCCCTTCTGATTGTTGCAGGCCTTGTGGTTCTGGGGGACCGTGGGGTGCCCGTGGGTCTACTCCAAGGTTTCCCATAGCCAGGCCGGTACTTTATTGCTTGGGCCATGTCTTCACCCCTCCCAACTTTATTTTACCTATTTTCTTTTATCTTTGGGCTTGTTTCTAAGTATAACACCATGAATTGCACAGTTCTTTTTGGCTGAGCTTCGAGTATCCAGTGTTCCGGCACCCACCACTGCACAGATATCCACTTCCCTCCATCCCTTCCCCCATTTGTACCTCCCGGCCTGCCTTTTATGGAGACACTTTATTTACATTTTATTATTTTACCTTATTTTATTTAATTTGTTTTATTCTAGCACGTGAGGTATACAATTAAGATGTTCATCCTTGAGTCTCAGTCATGCAGGGCCCAGCACCCGTCCCTCTCCCAGTGCCCCCTTCCCAGCACCAATGCCCCCACCAATGTGCCCCTACAACCACCGCAGGCCAAGGCCCATACCCCACTCCCCATTCCCCATCACGCCCCAGTTTGTTGCAACTACAGTGATCATTACAGTGTATACATGGGCAAGATCCTGGGAAGGCTGATCCTAAACTTGATTACTATCTAAGCCTGGCACAGCCTTGCTTCTAGCCTGTCTCTTCTCTGGATTTGCTGGTGGTGACTGCGGGCTCATAGCCACGCCACTGGGACTTGGGGGAAGGGGCCCCCGATCCCCCACCACCGCTCCCATCTATGTGGTGTGGCCACATCACCCACGTGTCTGCTGACCCTAGGAGCTGTGTGGAACCTGGCCAGCGGCCGAGCCATTTCGCCCTCCTGATGCTCCATGGGCTGCTCCACGTGGTCGGCGGCACAGCTGAGCTTCTGGCCTGTGGCTTCTCTGGTGGTGGTGGCGGCTGTGGGGCTCGTAGCCACTTATGGAGACACTTGCACGTCCATGTGCTCTGTCCTCCAGAGTGACCCCCTTCCCTCTATCATGTAGTGCTTCCTTCCCGAACCTACCTCTGAGCCCCACCCAAGGCGAATTTCTTCTGAGACCAGTTATCTTGCTCCTTGTGTTTCCTTTGCACATTTGCTATGCCCTCACTACATTTGTTTTTGGGCCACACCTGGCAATGCTCAGGGTTCCTCCTGGCTCTGCGTTCAGGAATTCCTGCTGGCGGTGCTCAGGGCACTGTATGGGATGCCAGGTATCAAGGCGGGTCGCATGAGTGCAAGGCAAATGCCCTCCCTGCTGCCTGTCACTCCGGCCTTCTCACTGTGTTTCTTTATGTGAGAGCTAAGGCACATCATTCTGTGTGCCCCTCCTTTGCGTCCAGTCAGCATAAGCCGTCCCCCATCCGCCCACGGGCAGCAGACCGCATGCCTTCATCTTTTCCTATGGCCGGGCAGTATTCCACTGTGACAGGGTCCAGACCTTTGTACCCGTGCTCTGTTCTTGGACGTTGGGCCATTTCCAGATTCCGCTGCTGGAGAGTCCACGACCAGACCTCGGGACATCTTCCAGAGTGGGATTGCTAGGTTGTGTGGAAGCTGAAGTGCTCGTTTTTTAAGGGTGGTCTATGCTATTTTCCATTCTGATTTTAAACCTATGTAAGTGATATAGTAATGTAAGTATGTGTACCTTGCATGCATCTGGCCCAACCTAGGCTTGATTCCCAGCACTATCCATGGTCCTGAACCTTCTGGACGTGACCCCTGAACACAGAGCCAGGAGTAAACCTGATTACTGCCGGGCGTGGCCTCAAACTAAACCAGAAACAACTGCAGCAACAGAACCAGAACTTTGGTTAGTGAGACCAGGATTGCTGGTGAGCTCGCTCAGCATCTGGAACGACTCTAAGACCACTTGGTTGCTGGAGTGACATTGTCAGCAGTCGGGAGAGAACAGAGAGGGTGGTGGGGACAGTCGGGAGAGGTGGAGGGGGCATGAGGGGCAGAGGAGAGGGACGCGAGGACAGTGCACGGCAGAGGAGAGGGACACGAGGACAGTGCACAGCAGAGGAGAGGGACAGGAGGACAGTGCAGGCTTACTCCAAAATGCAGGAGGCCACAGTGGAAAGAGTTTCAGAGAATTAAAAATTTGCACAGTGTTTAAGAGTGACCTGAGCATTTCCCCCGTTTTCCCTCCCTCACTGTTCCTATTGAGGTTCCCTGTTTCACAGTTAAACACACTTCTCATGCTCACATTGCTCCCACATCAGAACACCCACTAACCTCCGCAGTGTCCCGAGGCCCCCATTCTCTGTTCCCCCACTCTAAGCTCAGTTTTGTAGACATAATTTCTAGTTCTGATGCATTTGTCCATATATTGTTCTCTTACTATGATTCTTTTACATTCAAATAGGAGAGAGAGCTTTCTTTTTGATTGCGGAAGTGCCGAACCTGCACACATATAGAGAAATTAAAAAACTCTTGTATTTCCACATATTTGTAAATTAATGAGGTGATAGTTTTTTCAAAAATTTACAGGTGCATAAATTAAAATGCATATATTATAATGCTGTTTAATATTTACATGACATATAAATCCAAATCCTACAAATGTAAAATGTAGCTAGAGTGGGGGAAGACAATTAAAAACTAAAGGAGGGGCCAGGGGGAGGGCAGTAGTAGAGGATTTGCCCTACACGTGCAGGAGGTAGGGCCTTTGCCCTCCACGGGGTTGGCTCAGGTTTGGTCCCTGGCATTCCGTGTAGTCCCCAAGCTCTGCCAAAAAACCAGAAGCCATCAGATTGTCCAACCAATAGACTCCATATGTGTGTTTATGCAGATGAAGGAATGTGGGGAACCAATGGGACTGGGCATGCAAATAAGGGTTTATAAGAGGACCAATCAGAGGGCTGGTAGAGCAGGAAGGCCATTTGCCTTGCACATGACCAACCTAAATTCCATCCCCAACATCCCATAGTGTCCCTTTCATGCCACCAGGAGTAATTCTTAAGTGCAGAGCCAGGAGGAACCCCTGAGTATTGCACTGGGTGTGACCCAAAAAGCAAAAAAAGAAAAAAAAGGCATCAGATTGCATGGGACCAATGAGCCTGCAGATGTGTCTTTATGCAAATGAGGGGTGTGGAGAACCAATCTGACTGGGCATGCAAATACGGGTTTAAGAGGGACCAATCAGATTGCATCAGACCCATGGAGCCTTCAGATGTGTCTGTATGCAAATGAGGGGGTGTGGAGAACAATCGGACTGGGTATGCAAATAAGGGTTTATAGAGGACCAATCAGATTGCATTCGACCCATGAGACTGTGTTCGGGCGCTCCGCCGGGGTCCCCGACAGTGCCGGGAAGCGAGTTCCCTTCTACCTCCGAAGCCGGCGAGGAATGGATGAATACTCAGGAATTCGATGCGATTTTAAAAGACTTTACTTATCACAGGTTCAGGCATACAAATCAGCAAAAGGAAAAACCCGATGCTTAGGATTCCAGGCTAGAACCCCAGCCACGTGTAGGCCAAGATGGCGACCACCACGTGTATATCTTCCAAGGGGAAAAAACGCTTACAAGGCGAGATTCCACCGGAAGAAGAAGCCCGGTAGAGCGAGAACCGGCAAGTTTATACCCCCCGCAACTCAGACCCTCCTCCCATTGTTATGGAAAGCAGGGAGGGTCCAATGCCCTCAGGTAACCCCTCCCTGCATCTCACCTAGGGCCTTTACTGTGCTAATGTTTTGAGCCGGGAAGGGAATGCCTTTGAAATGTAGAGAAGGGGGTTTCTGAGATGGCATGTTACTGTACCAAGGACCAACACCAATGCCAGTTAAATATTTCTCCAAGCCTTCACAAGTCTCCTCTACTTCATTGTAGTTTTATATTTTATCAGGGAGCCATGCTTGTTTGTTTGGAAGCAAACAGCATTTCTCTCTGGTCTAATTACTTAGGTGTCCTTACGTGGCCAGGCTAATATGCTGGTAAGATCTAGCTAGTCCCACGATGATTGTGGATAGCATGGGAGAATATTTATACCAGCTAGTACAGCATACATGGTCAGATAAACTGCCACATTTAGACTACCCCCTATCTACGGAGTGATTTTCGGGAGGCAATCCAGAGCAGATGCAGCGGCCCTTAGGAGTCCTGCAACAACTCCCCCTGATTAGTTTACTAATAAAAATTGAAAAGGTAAGAAATATTTAGTAATGTACAGAAAATTAAGATAAGAAAAAAACAGTTCCAATTGCAAAATGATAATACATGTTACTTTAGGATCCTAACTTGTTTTTGGACCCAAAGCAAAGTTCAAGACAAAGTGTTTTTAGCTGTCTGATTATAACGGACTATAGTTTGCACTGTCCATAATTTGTGAGAGTCAATTTGCTATATTTTATGTAAAGTCTGGGGGGCTACTTCTGGAACAGCAATAGCGGTGATCATATGAGTATGAGTCTCTGGAGAGCAGCGATCAGGAACTCGTTGAATTGTCAGGAACACTGGATTGGGTTTCAGGAACACTGGAACAAGTATCTCGAATTCTGGAACAGGAGTCTTGAGTGCTGGAACAGGTGTCCGGAACATCGGTGTGATATCTTGAACTCTGGAACAGGAGTCTTGAGCGCTGGAGCAGGTGTCTGGAACATCGGTGTGGGCGTCTTGCAGGGCTTCTTCAGCAAGGGAACATTGGCACCGGTAACTGTACCTGTAGCTTAGGCGAGACAAAAACACTTTTCGAGGTTAATCACAAGTAGAGATTTTAAGGCCTTGTAGGGATCCAAGTTTGGGATGGAGAGAAGAATATAAAGAAGCTCCAACATGGGTGGAGCAGGGAAATAAGTATGAGAATTGATGATTTTAAAATTGATAAATCTAGTGGATCAGCAGTGGAGTTGATGAATAGAGGTTTGTAGTGGTCAGAAATTGAGAAGGTAGTAGTTGAGACAACATAGACACAACATTAATCACAAACATAATGGTGGCCACCACATGCACACACACGCACACATACATTTGATCGATCAATATCTTACAGCTGTATATGTGGACCTATTTAGGGTGATAAATGGTAACGAGTCAAGCGCTTCATAAATATAAAGCCGGCAAATGATGGTGAGAAAGTGTCTTTTCCTGTGAATAGAGCATTGGGAAAAATTAGTTTTGCAAATTATTAAATTTTTAGCGAGCACTGTTTTAGGAGTCTCGGAGTATTGAGCACTGTAGCGCAGGTTTACTGGATTTGAATATCTCATCCTGTGAACAGAATCATTAGAAAAACAATTTTTCATTGATTTAGCAAACATTTTTGTAATGAGCACTGTGATCAGAGTCCACCCATTTTTCCACCCTTTTTTTTTTTGTAAGAAAGAAAATATTTAGGCTGTAAGGCAAGATATTAGACATGAACCATGATCACAGACTGCAAAACAAGATCATTATTAAAAGGAACCAATCCAGGAAGTTTAAACAGCAACTTGCAATTTAAAATTTAAGACTTTATATTGAAAGAATTAGTTGTTTTCTGATTCTTGGAGAATTCTAGTCTTAACAAGTCGCAGAGGGACCCAGAGTTTCTTGGCAGCGTTATCGTCTGTAGAAATGAAAGCATAGCCTCTTCCCCGAATGAGGAGGTGACCTGCAATCCATTTATCATCAATTTTCACCCAGATAGGTGAATTGACTGTTTTTTGAGTTTGCATATCTTCTTGAAAGTGACGTTCAGCCGCGGTATAGGGATCTCCTTGAGGTATATTTAAGAAGTTTAAGGTGAATAATGTTAAAGATAAAGAATCCATTGGAGGCATGCTTGTTTTTCGTTGCTTTAATAGCTGAGTTTTAAGCGCTCTGTGGGCACGTTCAACTATTCCTTGTCCTTGTGGATTATATGGAATTCCTGTAATATGTTTGATCTGCCATTCCTCGCAAAAGGATTTGAAGGTTTTGCTGGTGTAAGCAGGACCATTATCTGTTTTTATGGTATGGGGAATACCCATGACGGAGAAGCACTGGAGTAAAAATGAACAAACAGATTTAGCTCTTTCAGACGTCATAGGAATAGCCCATATGAACCGGGAATATGTATCGATGACCACATGAAGGAAAGGTTTGTTGGGAAATAAGTTAGTATGAGTTATATCCATCTGCCACAATTGGTTTGTCTGTAAACCTCGAGGATTTGCTCCTGCTACATGAGATGTACAATGTAAAGGAGCACAGACAGGACAGTTGGGCGGACAATTTGTCTAGCTTTTCTCCATGGGATGCCATGGTGTACATGAAGGCGGCGGGCATTTGTATGTAGAGTCTGGTGCTCTTCCTCAGCTGATTTAAATACTGGTGCTGCCAAGAGATCTGCTGCTTCGTTTCCTCGAACCATTGGCCCGGGAGTCAGCTGTGAGAACGGATGTGGGAGATGTATATAGGGAATGTTCTATTTCGGAGGAGATCTTGTAGTTTATGGAGCAGCTCCTGAATTATAGGATTATGGGCATTTAAAGAAGCAGTGACAATTCCAGGAAATAAACCAACTACATATGCAGAATCACTCACCACATTACATGGGCCAGATACATGGGATAGTAAATGTATCAGGGTGGCGAGTTCCACTTGTTGGGCAGATTTATAATTTGTATGCACAGTAGTGGTCAACGAAGGACCTGTAATACCACCCCTTCCTGATGAGGAGCCATCAATATAATACACTGGAGCATCAGGAATGGGAGAGGAGCGGACAATGGTGGAAATTATAAAAGGTGTCCTTTTCAGAAATTCCCAGGTTTTTCCAGCTGGGTAATGATAAGATATTTCTCCTGAAAAATCTGCTAAAGCTCTCTGAAGGATTTCACTGAGTGGTAAAACAGCTTCAATTTCTTTTTTAGGGTCAGGTAGTACAATTACATGGGGATCATGTCCAAGTAATACTTGGGTTCTTGATCTTCCCTTAATTATAAGGTTAGCTATCATCTCAAGGTAAGGTGTAGCAGTACGATTCTGCTTGTTATGTAAGTAAACCCATTCTAACGGTCCAGATAATTGGGCTATAGCAGCAGTTGGAGACTCGGGAGTGTTGAAGACCAAGAACCATACCTTTTCTCCGGGATTAAATCTGGAGAGGTAAGATTTTTGAAGCCGATTCATGAAAAAATCTAATTCCTTCTGAGCTTTAGGAGTTAGCTGCCTTGGGCTATTTAAAGCAGGATCACCTTCAAGGGTGTGGAAAAGGTTACTGAGCTCACAGTTAGGAATACCAAGGGAGGGGCGCACCCAGTTGATATCCCCCAGCAGTTTTTGAAAATCATTCAAGGTTTTGAGCCTTTTCTGACTAATGGAGATCTTTTGAGGACGTACTGTAGTGCGGTCAAGAGCATAGCCCAAATATTCATATGGAGGCTGCATCTGGATTTTCTCCGGAGCTACTTGTAAGCCAGCCTCTGGTAAAACTGTCATTACATCATTATATAAATTCTGGAGATCTCTGGAATTATCACAAGCTAGCAGGATATCATCCATGTAGTGGATGATGTATGCACCAGGAAATTTAGCACGAATGGGTCGCAAAAACCTCATCAACAAAGTGTTGACACATCGTAGGTGAATTAGTCATTCCTTGGGGCAATACTGTCCACTGAAACCTACGTAAAGGACCTTTATGATTAATGGAAGGGACTGAAAATGCAAACCTTTTCCGATCATCTGGGTGGATAGGTATGCTGTAAAAGCAGTCTTTTAAATCTATGATAATTAGCGGCCAATCCTTAGGAATAGCTGCTGGAGAGGGGAGCCCAGGTTGTAGGGCTCCCATGGGGACCATAGTAGAATTTACATTCCTTAAGTCAATCAGCAAACGCCATTTGCCTGATTTTTTCTGTATTACAAAAACAGGAGAATTCCATTCTGAAAACGTTTCCTCAATATGTCCCTAATTTCAGCTGTTCTTCCACTAGATTTGTTAGCGCCTCTAACTTTTTTGGTATTGAGGGGCCACTGTGGTGTCCATATAGGTTTGTCAGACTTCCACTGAATACGGATAGGTAGTGGGCGCTTAACCACAGCGGCCCCAATTAAAAGGGTTACTCCCGGTGTTAGGCTTATTATGGAGAGCTGGAATTGGTGCTCGACGGGGAATTGGGAGGGGGTATGTGGATTACTGCCCCCCCACTGCTCCAGCATGTCTCGACCCCATAAAGTTAAAGGCATAGGGGCTATATAAGGCTGGACCATGGCTACATTCCCTTCAGGGCCAATACACGGCAGCCACCTGGCACTCTGTCGGAGAAGAGAGGAGGAGATATTGCCTACCCCGCTCAGGCTATGGGACACTTTCTTTAGGGCCCAGTTAGAGGGGCCAATACTTGGTGGAGATTATGGATATGTCTGCCCCTGTATCCAACATGCCTTTGAATTTCCTTTTATAAATTTCGATGGGTATAACCGGCCGCTTGGCCTGAGAAATTCTGGCAGTGTACCCAACTAGATAGTTAGCAGGTGGCTGGTGGGCTTGGTTCTGTGTGGCTGCATAACCAACAATGAAGTTGGCAGAATGGTTGGTACTGGTGGCTTAAAACCACCAGCTGTAGGGTGTTCGGACTGACTACACGGATCCTCAAAAAATAATAATAGTTTAGCAAGTGGTTCCCCTTTTTAAAAGTCCATTTAGTTGGCACAGATATTGACAGTATTATCTCTCCATGAGATTCAGGATCCAGAAGTCCGAAATGCACCATAATTCCCTTAAATTTCAGCCAATCGCTCCCCTGAATTAAACCCATACTACCTGGGGAGCAGGTCCTTTTATCCCTGTTTTTAGCATGTAGGGGTCTTGACTTGGGTATATTGTGACAGTCTTAGGGCAGAGAATGTCGAGACTGCCACTGCCTGATGGGGTAGGCCAGAGAGCATTTATTGACTGTAATTCTGTGGATTCTGATTCGGAGGATACTGGGCAGGTGGAATGAAGGAGAGTGCCCCTGGATTCAGCTGGGCCTGGGGCTGGCCCCCCACCCAGTTTCCCGCATTAGGGGAGGCATAGATGTTATTTGAGCCTGCGGAGCTTGTGGAACCTGGGAGGGGGTCCATGTAACATTTCCTATGAAGGGATTATTAGAATGTTGCCCTGTATTGATAGTTTTAGAAGATGGGCAATCTCTACGGGTGTGTCCCTTCTTTCCGCAGCTAAAGCAGGTTATCTGTCCAGATGAAGCCTGAGGCTGACTTCGCCTCCAAGACCGACAGTCTCTGGCCCAATGTTTTCCTTTTCTGCACCTTGGGCATGGTCCAGGTGGGGCCCTTCGAGGGGTGGAGCTGCGATTATTAGAATAGTTTCTCCGATTATTGTTTATCCTTTGAAGTTTATTGTTTCTCCCCTAGAGCTGTCTGACTTGTTTCTCCCCTAGAGCTGTCTGACATTTCATCCCTCTCCTGATGCTCCTGCTGTATGGGATAAGCCTCTATATCATCCTGTGTTTTATGGGAGGTTAAACCGACATTTCTACAGGCCTTTAGATACCCCATGAGGTCATCCTTTTCCCTAATACCATATAGTAATGCTCGACATTTTTGATTAGCATTCTCATATGCTAAGTTTCGTTTTAGGATTTCTTGAGTGGTTGGGTCTTGAACCTGTCTTTGGATTGTTTCACATAATCTCCCAACAAAATCAAAGTATGGTTCATCACGACCCTGGTAAATTTTTGTATAGCTACCTAGAAATTCTGGGTCGGAACCTACTCTTTCCCACGCCTTTAATGCTGTCTCCCGAACGAATTTTAAAATAGGTTCAGGTAATGTCGCTTGTTTTGCTTTCTTTTTCCATTCACCTTCACCTTTTAGCATGGCAAAAGTTATAGTATGGCCTGATTCCTTTTCTCTTAAAGTGTCAATATTCTGGTTAACCCCATCTGCATACCACATATGCCATTGCATGTACTGTGATTTGTTTAGACAAGTATCGGCTACCGTTTCAAAGTCTCCCAATACCCACTGACTACTTTCGCTCCAATCAGCTAAATATTTTAAAGTATAAGGACTTGATATTCCAAACCTGTCGCAAGCCTTCCTAAACGGGGTTATTGCCTCAATTTTTAAGTCTTCATGAATCGGTTTTACTTTATCTTTAGATTGGTCATGAGAAAGATTGCTGGGCTTTGCTCTTTGACTCGAGCTAATCTGTTTCTCCCCTTCTTCCTCATCAGAGCTTGTAGTATCTGGCAGAGGAACATCTACCCCATTGAGGGTATTAACTCTGGGGAGATTTTCAGCTTGGGAATTTGCCTCCTCTGGGTTTTCCTGTTCCTCCTCTAAGTTATCAGCCACATTAGAATTCTTTTTTAGATTTTTTTGCTGGGAATGTATACACCTTTTTCAAGTCTACAGTTTTGGGGCGTGTTTGTGAACGGCTTTTAGTTGGTTCACGCCTCAGTATTGGGTATGCGCTAGGTCCTGATTGATAAGTTATGAAATCAGAAATCTCCCTGCGTAACACATCCATTTCTTGGTTTAAGCTTTCAAGTTTCCTATATGTTTCTTCCTTTTGTTCTTTCAATCTTATGTGTAACTTCCAAACCTCCTCTTTCTGTCCATCTATTCTATCTCTCTGTCTGTCAATTTCTTCCTCTAAGATAATGCTGATTTTATCGATATCCTTCTTCTGCTCTTCAAACTTTACTTCAAATTTTAAATCCTGTTTAATAATTTTACTTTCCTGTTCTTCTAATTTTTCTTTGAATTTTAAATCCTGTTCTTCTAATTTTTTCCTTGAATTTTAAATCCTGTTCTTCTAATTTTTCCTCAAATTTTAAAATCTGGTTAATAATTTTACTTTCCTGTTCTTCTAATTTCTTTTCAAATTTTAAACTCTGTTTAATAATTCTGTCCTCAAGCTTTAAGACCAGTCTACCTGTAGCTTTATGATCCTCACTTATTTCTTCAATCGCTGAGTAAATCTCGTCCCTTAAGATTGCATTCAATTTATTACTTTCTTCCCTCTCTCTATTAAACGTTGTCCTTACGCAAAGGTACAGTTTAAAAAATCGCAAGGACCCAGATGATTTGTGAAAAGATAGAGTAGTTCTCAGAAAGGAACTTTATAGACTGGGCTATGTATGGTTCTGAGCCAATAAAAGATACCATGTATCTATACCATGAGATATCCATCATTTTACTCTCACGGTTCGGAGGCAGATGATCTCTGTCCGATGATAATTAGACCAGAAGATGTTCGTGGTGCCCACACCAGGGACGCCAAATGTCGGGGCGCTCCGCCGGGTCCCCGACAGTGCCGGGAAGCGAAGTTCCCTTCTACCTCCAAGCCGGCGAGGAATGGATGAATACTCAGGAATTCGATGCGATTTTAAAAGACTTTACTTATCACAGGTTCAGGCATACAAATCAGCAAAAGGAAAAACCCGATGCTTAGGATTCCAGGCTAGAACCCCAGCCACGTGTAGGCCAAGATGGCGACCACCACGTGTAGTACTTCCAAGGGGAAAAAACGCTTACAAGGCGAGATTCCACCGGGAAGAAGAAGCCCGGTAGAGCGGGAACCGGCAAGTTTATACCCCCCCCACAACTCAGACCCTCCTCCCATTGTTATGGAAAGCAGGGAGGGTCCAATGCCCTCAGGTAACCCCTCCCTGCATCTCACCTAGGGCCTTTACTGTGCTAATGTTTTGAGCCGGGAAGGGAATGCCTTTGAAATGTAGAGAAGGGGGTTTCTGAGATGGCATGTTACTGTACCAAGGACCAACACCAATGCCAGTTAAATATTTCTCCAAGCCTTCACAAGTCTCCTCTACTTCATTGTAGTTTTATATTTTATCAGGGAGCCATGCTTGTTTGTTTGGAAGCAAACAGCATTTCTCTCTGGTCTAATTACTTAGGTGTCCTTACGTGGCCAGGCTAATATGCTGGTAAGATCTAGCTAGTCCCACGATGATTGTGATAGCATGGGAGAATATTTATACCAGCTAGTACAGCATACATGGTCAGATAAACTGCCACATTTAGACTACCCCCTATCTATGGAGTGATTTTCGGGAGGCAATCCAGAGCAGATGCAGCGGCCCTTAGGAGTCCTGCAACAAGACTGCATATGTATCTTTATGCAAATGACGGGAATGTGGAAGAACCAATCGGACTGGGTATGCAAATAAAGGTATATAAGAGGATCAATCAGAGGGCCAGGTGACTGAGCAGGTGGGCATTTTGCCTTGCATGTGGTCCAACCTGATTTCCATCCCCAGCATCCCATAGGTCCCCTGGGCATTGCGAGGAGCACTTCCTGAGTGCAGAGCCAGGAGCAACCCCCTGAGCATTTCCTGGGGTGACTCAAAAAGGCATCAGATTGCATCTGACCATTGAGACTACAGAGGTGTCTTTATGCAAATGACGGGATGTGAGAAACCAATCAGACTGGGTATGCAAATCAGGGTTCATAGAGGACCAATCAGAGGGCCTCAGTGATAGTAGAGCAGGGGAGGCCATTTGCCTTGCACTAGGCAAACCAGGATTTTATCCCTGGCATCCCATAGGGTCCCCCCAGCATTGCCAGGAGTAATTCCTGAGTGGAGAGCCAGGAGGAACCACAGAGCATCTCCCAGGAGTGACCCAAAAAAGCAAAAAACAAAACAACAAAAAGCCAAGAAAAGAAAGCTCCTTGCACCCTAGCAGCCCTCCCCCCACTCCCACTCTCCCCTCTGGCATTCTTCCTGAACCTTGATGTTGGGAATGTGGGAAGTGCCGAATCCCCTGTGGAGTAAGCCATGCTCTCTTGTGTATCCTGCTCTGGGCCTCGGGACACCTGTGTCGTGGTGGCTCCTTGTCCATTTCCTTATCTGGTAGAGGCGACTCCCTCTGAGCCCTGCAGGCCTGGGGTTGGGCGCTGGTTCCGGTTTAGCTCATGAGACCGACGTTCTCCTGTTGTGGGTATAGACACGCGTGATTGGGTGAGCACCTGTACCTGCATGGTGCCTCTGACCCGGCTGGAGGGCTCAGTAGGGCTCACCTGAGACATGTGTGTACCGTATCTGACCCGGCTGGAGGGCTCAGTAGGGGTCACTTGAGACGTGTGTGTGTGTACACACATCTGACCCAGCTGGAGGGCTCAGTAGGGGTCACCTGAGACGTGTGTGTGTGTGTACACGCACCTGACTCTGCTGGAGGGCTCAGTAGGGGTCATCTAGAGATGTGTGTGTCACCCATCTGACCCAGCTGGAGGGCTCAGTAGGGGTCACTTGAGACGTGTGTGTACGCATCTGACCCGGCTGGAGGGCTCAGCAGGGTCACCTGGAGACCTGTGTGTATGTGTGTGTGTACGCATCTGACTGGGTTGGAGGGATCAGTAGGGATCACCTGAGACGTGTGTGTGTGTCCATCTGACCCTGCTGGAGAGCTCAGTAGGGTCACCTAGACATGTGTGTGAGTTTGTGTGTGTATGCATCTGACCCGGCTGGAGGGCTCAGTAGGGGTCACCTGGAGACCTGAGTGTGTATGTGTGTGTACACTCATCTGACCCTGCTGGAGGGCTCACTAGGGGTCACCTAGATATGTGTGTATGTGTGTATGTGTGTGTACGTACCTGACCGGCGCTGGAGGGCACAGTAGGGGTCACCTGAGACGTGTGTGTGTTTGTGTGTGTTTGTATGCATCTTACCCGGCTGGAGGGCTCAGTAGTGGTCACCTAGAGATGTGTGTGTGTGTGTGTGTACGCATCTGACTGGGATGAGGGCTCAGTAGGGGTCAACTAAGACGTGTGTGTGTGTACGCATCTAACGAGGCTGGAGGGCTCAGTAGGGGTCACCTAGAGATGTGTGTGTGTGTGTGTGTATGCACCAGACCCTGCTGGAGGGCTCAGTAGGAGTTAACTAGAGACATGTGTGTGTATGCATCTGACCGAGCTGGACGGCTCAGGAGGGGTCACCTGAGACGTGTGTGTGTGTGTGTGTATGCATCTGACCCGGCTGGAGGGCTCAGAAGGGGTCATCATATAAGACGTGTGTGTGTGTGTACAAATCTGACCCGGCTGGAGGGCTCAGTAGGGGTCACCTGAGATGTGCGTGTGTGTGTGTGTATACGCATCTGACCCATTTGGAGGACTCAGTAGAGGTCACCTGAGACGTGTGTGTGTGTACACGCATCAGACCCGGCTGGATGGATCAGTAGGGGTCACCTGAGACACGTGTGTGTGTACATACATCTGACCCGGCTGGAGGGCTCAGTAGGGCCTCACCTGGAGACATGTGTGTATGGAGTGTGTGTGTGTGTAAGCATCTGACCGGGCTGGAGGGATCAGTAGGGATCACCTGAGACGTGTGTGTGTCCATCTTACCCTGCTGGAGAGCTCAGTAGGTCACCTAGACATGTGTGTGTGTGTGTGTGTATGCATCTGACGCTGGAGGGCTCAGTAGGGGTCACCTGGAGACGTGTGTGTATGTGTGTTTACACGCATCTGACCCTGCTGGAGGGCTCAGTATGGGTCACCTAGAGATGTGTATGTGTGTATATGTGTGTGTACACACCTGACCCGGCTGAGGGCTCAGTAGGGTCACCTGAGACGTGTGTTTGTGTGTGTGTGTTTGTATGCATCTTAACCAGCTGGAGGGCTCAGTTGGGGTCACCTAGAGATGTGTGTGTGTGTGTGTGTGGTATGCATCTGACCCGGCTGGAGGGCTCAGTAGGGGTCAGCTGAGACGTGTGTGTATGTGTGTGTACGCATCTAACGCGGCTGGGGGGGCTCAGTAGGGGTCACCTAGAGATGTATGTGTGTGTGTGTATGCATCTGAACGAACTGGACGGCTCAGTAGAGGTCACCTGAGACATGAGTGTGTGTGTGCTAATTGACCCGGCTAGAGGGTTCAGTAGGGGATCACCTAGAGATGTGTGTGTGTGTGTATACAACTGACCCTGCTGGAGGCTCCAGAAGGGGTCACCTAGACATGTGTGTGTTTGTGTGTGTGTGCATCTGACCCTACTGGATGGCTCAGTAGGGTAACCTGGAGACGTGTGTGTGTACACGCATCTGACTCGGCTGGAGCGCTCAGTAGGGGTCATCTACAGATGTGTG
>JAJIBD010032507.1:0-10162 GCA_021461705.1 Cryptotis parvus | reverse complement strand
TCCACCTACATTTTTCCACCCTTTTTTTTTGTAAGAAAGAAATATTTAGGCTGTAAGGCAAGATATTGTGAACCATGATCACAGACTGCAAAAACAAGATCATTATTAAAAGGAACCAATCCAGGAAGTTTAAACAGCAACTAACTTGCAATTTAAAATTTAAGACTTTATATTAAGAAAGAATTAGTTGTTTTTCTGATTCTTGGAAATTCCTGAGTCTTAACAAGTCATGTAGGGACCCAGGATTTCTTGGCAGCGTTAATACCGTCTGTAGAAATGAAAGCATAGCCTCTTCCCGAATGAGGAGGCGACCTGCAATCCATTTATCACCAATTTCACCCAGATAGGTGAATTGACTGTTTTTTGAGTTTGGCATATCTTCTTGAAAGTGACGTTCAGCCGTGGTATAGGGATCTCAGCAGGAGGTATATTTGCGCAGTTTAAGGTGAATAAATAATTTAAAAGATAAAGAAATCCATTGGAGGCATGCCTCTTTGTTTTTCGTTGCTTTAATAGCTGAGTTTTTAGCGTCTCTGTGGGCCCGTTCAACTATTCACCTTGTTATGGATTATATGGAATTCCTGCAATATGTTTGATCTTTGCCATTCCTCGCAAAAGGATTTGAAGTAGTTTTGCTGGTGTAAGCAGGACTACATTATCTAGATTTTTATGGTATGGGGAATACCCGGGCGACTCCAGTGAAGCACTGGAGTAAAAATGAACAAACAGATTTAGGCTCTTTCCTCAGACGTCATAGGATGGCGCCATATGAACCTGGGAATACGTATCGGTGACCACATGAAGGAAAGGTTTTGTTGGGAAATAAGTTAGTATGAGTTATATCCATCTGCCACAATTGGATTTGTCTTGTAAAGCTCGAGGGGATTTGCTCCTGCTACATGAGATGTACAATGGAAGGGATGCTGAACCCAGGTTTACAGTTGGGGACAATTTGTACTAGCTTGTCTCCAAAGCGGGATGCCATGGGTGTACATGAAGGCGGCGGTGCATTTGTATGTAGAGTCTGGTGCTCTTCCTCAGCTGATTTAAATACTGGAGCGCCAAGAGATCTGCTGCTTCGTTTCCTCGGAACCATGGCCCGGGAGTCGGCTGTGAGAACGGATGTGGGAGATGATAGGAATATTCTATTTCGGAGGGAGATCTTGTAGTTTATGGAGCAGCTCCTGAATTATAGGATTATGGGCATTTTAAAGAAGCAAGTGACAATTCCAGGGAAATAAACCAACTACATATGCAGAATCACTCACCCACATTACATGGGCCAGATACATGGGATAGTAAATGTATCAGGGTGGCGAGAATTTACCACTTGTTGGGCAGATTTATAATTTGGATGCACAGTAGTGGTCAACTTGAAGGACCTGTAAACTACCACCCCTTCCTGATGAGGAGCCATCAATATAATACACTGGAGCATCAGGAATGGGAGAGGCGACAATGGTGGAAATTATAAAAGTGTCCTTTTCAGAAATTCCAGGGTTTCTTCCAGCTGGGTAATGATAAGATATTTCTCCTGAAAAATCTGCTAAAGCTCTCTGAAGGATTTCACTGAGTGGTAAAAACAGCTTCAATTTCTTTTTAGGGTCAGGTAGTACAATTACATGGGGATCAGGTCCAAGTAATACTTGGGTTCCTTGATCTTCCCTTAATATAAGGTTAGCTATCATCTCAAGGTAAGGGTGAAGCAAAAAGTACGATTCTGCTTAGTGTGGTAACAAACCCATTCTAACGGTCCGAGTAATTGGGCTATAGCAGCAGTTGGAGACTCGGAGTAAGTTAGAAGACCAAGAACCATACCTTTTCTCCCGGGATTAAATCTGGAGAGGTAAGATTTTTTTTGAAGCCGATTCATGAAAAATCTAATTCCTTCTGAGCTTTAGGAGTTGGCTGCCTTGGGCTATTTAAAGCAGGATCACCTCCAAGGGTGTGGAACAGGTTACTGAGCTCACAGTTAGGAATACCAAGGAGGCGCACTACAGTTGATATCCCCAGGGGCAGTTTTTGAAAATCATTCAAGGTTTTGAGCCTTCTGACTAATGGAAATCTTTTGAGGAGCCGCACTGAAAAGCGGTCAAGAGCTAGCCCAAATATTCATATGGAGGCTGCATCTGGATTTTCTCCGGAGCTACTTGTAAGCCAGCCTCTGAAAACTGTCATTACATCATTATATAAATTCTGGAGATCTCTGGAATTATCACAAGCTAGCAGGATATCATCCATGTAGTGATTGATGCACCAGAAATTTAGCACGAATGGGTCCAAAAACCTCATCAACAAAGTGTTGACACATCGTAGGGTGAATCAGTCATTCCTTAGGGCAATACTCGTCCACTGAAACCTACGTAAAGGACCTTTATGATTAATGGAAGGGACTGAAAATGCAAACCTTTTCCGATCATCTGGGTGGATAGGTATGCTGTAAAAGCAGTCTTGCAAATCTATGATAATTAGCGGCCAATCCTTAGGAATACAGCTGGAGAGGGGGCCCAGGTTGGGGGCTCCCATGGGGACCATAGTAGAATTTGCATTCCTTAAGTCAATCAGCAAGCGCCATTTGCCTGATTTTTTCTGTATTACAAAACAGGAGAATTCCATTCTGAAAACGTTTCCTCAATATGTCCTAATTTCAGCTGTTCTTCCACTAGATTTGTTAGCGCCTCTAACTTTTTTGTATTGAGGGCCACTGTGGTGTCCATATAGGTTTGTCAGACTTCCACTGAATGCGGATAGGTAGTGGCGCCAACCACAGCGGCCCCAATTAAAAGGGTTACTCGGGTGTTAGGCTTATTATGGAGAGCTGGAATTGGTGCTCGAGGGGAATTGGACGAGGTATGTGGATTACTGCCCCCCCACTGCTCCAGCATGTCTCGACCCCATAAAGTTAAAGGCATAGGGGCTATATAAGGCTGGACCATGGCTACATTCCCTTCAGGGCCAATACACGGCAGCCACTGGCACTCTGTCGGAGAAGAGAGGAGGAGATATTGCCTACCCCGCTCAGGCTATGGGACACTTTCTTTAGGGCCCAGTTAGAGGGACAATACTTGGTGGAGATTATGGATAAGTCAAGCCCCCTGTATCCAACATGCCTTTGAATTTCTTTTTATAAATTTCGATGGGCTAACCGCCGCTTGGCCTGAGAAATTCTGGCAGTGTACCCAACTAGATAGTTAGCAGGTGGCTGGGGTGGGCTTGGTTCTGTGGCTGCATAACCAACAATGAAGTTGGCAGAATGGTTGGTACTGGTTTAAGCACCAGCTGTAGGATTTGGGACTGACTACACGGATCCTCAAAAAATAATAATAGTTTAGCAAGTGGTTCCCCTTTTTAAAAAAGTCCATTTAGTTGGCACAGATATTGACAGTATTATCTCTCCATGAGATTCAGGATCGAGAAGTCCGAAATGCACCATAATTCCCTTAAATTTCAGCCAATCGCTCCCTGAATTAAACCCATACTACACCTGGGGAGCAGGTCCTTTTATCCCTGTTTTAGCATGTAGGGGTCTTGACTTGGGTATATTGTGACAGTGCTTAGGGCAGAGAATGTCGAGACTGCCACTGCCTGATGGGGTAGGCCAGAGAGCATTTGTTGACTGTAATTCTGTGGATTCTGATTCGGAGGATACTGGGCAGGTGGAATGAAGGAGAGTGCCCTGGATTCAGCTGGGCCTGGGGCTGGCCCCACCCAGTTTCCCGCATTAGGGGAGGCATAGATGTTATTTTGAGCCTGCGGAGCTTGTGGAACCTGGGAGGGTCCATGTAACATTTCCTATGAAGGGGATTATTAGAATGTTGCCCTGTATTGATAGTTTTAGAAGATGGGCAATCTCTACGGGTGTGTCCCTTCTTTCGCAGCTAAAGCAGGTTATCTGTCCAGATGAAGCCTGAGGCTGACTTCGCCTCCAAGACCGACAGTCTCTGGCCCAATGTTTTCCTTTTTCTGCACCTTGGGCATGGTCCAGGTGGGGCCCCCTTCGAGGGGTGGAGCTGCGATTATTAGAATAGTTTCTCCGATTATTGTTTATCCTTTGAAGTTTATTGTTTCCCCCCCTAGAGCTGTCTGACTTGTTTCTCCCTAGAGCTGTCTCGGACATTTCATACCTCTCCTGATCCTCCTGCTGTATGGGATAAGGCCTCCCCTATATCATCCTGTGTTTTTATGGGAGGTTAAACCGACATTTCTACAGGCCTTTAGAGTACTTCCATGAGGTCATCCTTTTCCCTAATACCATATAGTAATGCTCGACATTTTTTGATTAGCAGTCTCATATGCTAAGTTTCGTTTTAGGATTTCTTGAGTGGTTGGGTCTTGAACCTAAGTCTTTTGGATTGTTTCACATAATCTCCCCAACAAAATCAAAGTATAGTTCATCACGACCCTGGTAAGTTTTTGTATAGCTACCTAGAAATTCTGGGGTGGGAACCTACTCTTTCCCACACCTTCTAATGCTGTCTCCCGAAGGAAATTTAAAATAGGTTCGGGTAGTGTCGCTTGTTTTTGCTTTCTTTTTCCATTCACCTTCACCTTTTAGCGTGGCAAAGTTATAGTAAGGCGGGCTGATTCCTTTTCACTTAAAGTGTCAATATTCTGGTTAACCATCTGCATACCAATATGCCATTGCATGTACTGTGATTTGTTTAGACAAGTATCGGTTAGTTCTCAAAGTCTCCCAATACCCACTGACTACTTTCGCTCCAATCAGCTAAATATTTTAAAGTATAAGGACTTGATATTCCAAACCTGTGGATAAGCCTTCCTAAACGGGGTTATTGCCTCAATTTTTAAGTCTTCCTGAATCGGTTTTACTTTATCTTTAAGATTGGTCATGAGAAAGATTGCTGGGCTTTGCTCTTTGACTCGAGCTAATCTGTTTCTCCCCTTCTTCCCCCTCATCAGAGCTTGTAGTATCTGGCAGAGGAACATCTACCCCATTGAGGGTATTAACTCTGGGGGAGATTTTCAGCTTGGGAATTTGCCTCCTCTGGGGTTTCCTGTTCCTCCTCTAAGTTATCAGCCACATTAGAATTCTTTTTAGATTTTTTGCTGGGAATGTATACACCTTTCAAGTCTACAGTTTTTGGGGGCGTGTTTGTGAGCGGCTTTTAGTTGGTTTCCGCCTCAGTATTCGGTATGCCCTAGGGTCCTGATTGATAAGTTAAGAAATGGAAATCTCCCCTGCGTAACTTACATCCATTTCTTGGTTTAAGCTTTCAAGTTTCCTATATGTTTCTTCCTTTTGTTCTTTCAATCTTATGTGTAACTTCAAACCTCCTCTTTCTGTCCATCTATTCTATCTCTCTGTCTGTCAATTTCTTCCTCTAAGATAATGCTGATTTTATTGATATCCTTCTTCTGCTCTTCAAACTTTACTTCAAAATTTTAAATCCTGTTTAATAATTTTACTTTCCTGTTCTTCTAATTTTTTTGAATTTTAAATCCTGCCTTCTTCTAATTTTTCCTTGAATTTTAAATCCTGTTCTTCTAATTTTTCCTCAAATTTTAAAATCTGGTTAATAATTTTACTTTCCTGTTCTTCTAATTTCTTTTCAAATTTTAAACTCTGTTTAATAATTCTGTCCTCAAGCTTTAAGACCAGTCTACCTGTGGCTTTATGATCCTCACTTATTTCTCCAAATACTAGAGTAAATCTCGTTCCTTAAAGATTGCATTCAATTTGTGGCACTTTTTCCTCTCTCTGTGCGTTGTCCTTCACGAAGGTTTACAGTTTAAAAATCGCAAGGACCCAGATGATTTGTGAAAAGATAGAGTAGTTCTCGAAGGAGCTTTATAGACTAGGCTATGTGGTTTCTGAGCCAATAAAGATTACCATGTATATCTATACCATGAGATATCCATGATTTTACTCTACGGTTGGAGGCAGATGATCTCTGTCCGATGATAATAGAACCAGAGATATTCGTGGTACTTACCCAGGGGCGCCAAATGTTCGGGGGATCGAAGGTCTGACAATTCAGAAGCGGAGTTCCACTTCTACCTCGCCGGCGAGGAATGGATAGAATACTCAGAATTCGATGCGATTTTTAAGAGACTTTACTTATCACGGGTTCGGGCATACAAATCAGCCAAAGGAAAAACCCGATGCTTAGGATTCCAGGCTAGAGACCCCAGCCACGTGAGGCCCAAGATGGCGACCACCACGTGTATATCTTCCAAGGAAAGCTTCACAAGGCGAGGTTCCACCGGGGAAGAAAGAAGCTTGGTCAGGAACCGGCAAGTTTATACCCCCCACAACTCAAGACCCTCCTCCCATTGTTATAGAAAGCGGGGAGGGTCCAATACCCTCAGGTAACCCTCACCATCTCACCCAAGGGCCTATACTGTAATGTTTTGAGCGGGGAAGGGAATGCCTTTGAAATGTAGAAGGGGGTTTCTGAGATGGCATGTCACTGTACCAAGGATCAACACCAATGCCAGTTAAATGTTTCTCCAAGCCTTCACAAGTCTCCTCTGCTTCATTTGTAGTTTTTATATTTTATCAGGGAGCCATGCTTATTTGTTTGGGAAGCAAACAGCATTTCTCTCTGGGCTAATTATTAGGTGTCCTTACGTGGCCAGGCTAATATGCTGGTAAGATCTGAGCTAGTCCCACGATGATTGTGATAGCATGGGAGAATATTTATACCAGCTAGTACAGCATACATGGTCAGATAAACTGCCACATTTAGACTACCCCTATCTAGGGAGTGATTTTGGGGAGGCAATCCAGAGCAGATGCAGCGGCCCTTAGGGTCCTGCAACATGACTGCATATGTATCTTTATGCAAAATAACGGGAGATGTGAAGAACCAATCGGGACTAGGTACTGGAAAGAAGGTATATAAGAGGATCCAATCAGAGGCCCAGGTGACTGAGCAGGTGGGCATTTTGCCCTTGCATGTAGTCCAACCTGATTTCCATCCCCAGCATCCCTTGAGGTCCCCTGGGCATTGCGTGAGGAGCACTTCCTGAGTGCAGAGCCAGGAGCAACCCTGGGCATTTCCTGGGTGACTCAAAAGGCATCAGATTTGCATCTGACCATTGAGACTACAGAGGTGTCTTTATGCAAATGACGGGGATGTGAAAACCAATCGGACTGGGGTATGCAAATCAGGGGTTCATAGAGGACCAATCAAGGAGGGCCTCAGTGATAGTAGAGCAGAGGCCATTTGCCTTACTAGGCAAATAGGTTTATCCCTGGCATCCCATAGGGTCCCCAGCATTGCCAGGAGTGGTTCCTGGAGTGGAGGCCAGGAGGAACCTAGAGCATCAGGAGTGACCCAAAAGCAAAAAACAAAACAACAAAAACCAGAAAGAAAGCTCGCCTTGCACCCTAGCAGCCCTCCCCACTCCCACTCTCCCCCTCTGGCATTCTTCCTGAACCTTGATGTTGGGGAATGTAGAAGTGCGAATCCCTGTGGAGTAAGCCATGCTCTCTTGTGTATCCTGCTCTGGGCCTCAGGACTGTATTTTAGGTAATGGTGGCTCTGTCCATTTCCTTATCTGTTGTAGGCTGACTCCTCTGGGCCCTGCAGGCCTGGGTTTAGGCGCAGTTTCGGTTTTAACTCATGAGACAGCGTTCTCTATTTGTAGGTATAGACAGCGTGATTGGGTGAGCACCTGTACCCTGCAGTACTCTGACCAGTGAGGGAGACTCCGTGATACTAGGGACATATGTCTCACAGTACAGCTGGAGGGCCTCAAAGTAAGGGTCTTAGATCATGTGTAAGCACATGACCAAACGGAAAACAGGTAGTCACCTGAGGCCGTGTGTGTGTGTGTACACGCACCTGACTCTGCTGGAGGGCTCAGTAGGGGTCATCTAGAGGATGTGTGTGTACATCGGCCCAACTGGAGGGCTCAGTAGGGTCACTTGAGACGATTAATGAACAGCATCTGACCCGGCTGGAGGCTCAGCAGAAGTCACCTGGAGACCTGTGTGTATGTGTGTGTATACGCATCTGGCTAGGTTAGAGGATCATTAAGATCACTACAAGGCATGTGTGTGTGTGCATCTGACCTGCTGGAATAGTAGAAAGTCACCTAGACATGTGAGGATTTGTGTGCCCCCATCTACAGCCCGACTGGAAGACTCCGTAAAGTCACCCTGGAGACCTGAGAGTGTATGTGTGTGTACCTCATCTGACCCTGCTGGAGAGGCTCACTAGGGGTCACATCTTGTGTGTGTGCCACATATTAGTATGCATTACCTGACCCGGCTGGAGGAGCTGTGGGGGTCTTTACCTGAGACGAATGTGTGTGTTTGTGTGTGTGTTTGTGCATCTACCGGCTGGAGGGCTCAGTAGTAGTCACCTAGAGATGTGTGTGTGTGTGTGTGGAGCATCTGACCCGGATAAGAGCTCAGTAGAAGTCAACTAAAACGATAATGTGTGTGTATGCATCACGCGAAAAAAGGGCTCAGTGGGGTCACCTAGAGATGTGTGTGTGTGTGTGTGACACTAGACCTGCTGGAGAACTCAGGTAGGAGTTAACTAGGAACATGTGTGTGTAGCCATCTGACAGGCTGGGTGAAACAGGAGAGGTGACGTGAGACGTGATGCTGTGTGTGCATGCATCTGACCCGGCTGGAGAGCTCAGAAGGTCATATAAGGCGATGTGTGTGTTTGTGTCCAGTCTGACCGGCTGGAGAATAGTAAGAGGTGCACAGATGTGCGTGAAATGGCGTGTGTGTGATATTTGGCCCATTTGGAGGACTCGGTAGGGTCACACAGAGGCGTGTGACATGGCTGTACCCGCATCAATGGCGGAGCCCGGATGGATCAGTAAAAGTCACCTGGAGACACGTGTGTGTGTACATACATCTGACCCGGCTGGAGGGCTCAGTAGAGCTCACCTGGAACATGTGTGTAAAAGTGTGTGTGTGTATAAGCATCTGACCAGGCTGGAAGTAGGGATCACCACAGGCGTGTGTGTGGAATTATGCCCTGCTGGAAGCTCAGTAAAGTGCTTAGGTATGTGTGTGTTGTGGATGTGTGTACCAAGCGCGGCCAGAGGGCTCAGTAGGGTCACATGGGAAGCGTGTGTGTATGTGTTTACAGCATCGACCCTGCTGGAGGGCTCAATGCTATGGAGTCACCTAGAAAATATGTGGAAGTATATGTGTGTGTACACATCTGACCAACTGGAAGGCTCTGGTAAGATCTAGGGACGTGTGTTTGCGTGTGTGCGTTGTATGCATTTGTTTAAAAAGGCGGACTCAGTTAAGTCACTGAGATGTGTGTGTGTGTGCGTGTGTCCGCATCTGACCCGGCTGGAGGGCTCAGTAGGGTCCCAGCTGAGACATTAATGTGTATGTGTGTGTACGCATCTAACGGCTGGGGGAGGCTCAAGGGGTCACCTAGAGATGTGGGGTGTGTGTAGGCATCTGAGCGAACTGGGCGGCTCAGTAAAAGTCACGGTAGACATGAGTGTGTGTGTGACGTATTGACCCAGCTAGGGGTTCAGTAGGGGATCACCTAGAGATGTGTGTGTGTGTGTATACAGCGACCCTGCTGGAGGGCTCAGAAGGGGTCACCCTAGACATGTGTGGCTGTTTGTGTGTGTTGCCATCTGACCCTACTATGGCTCCGGTAGGGTAACCTGAAGGCGTGTGTGTGTGTACCCGCATCTGGCTTCGGCTGGAGCGCTCAGTAGGGGTCATCTACAGATGTGTGTGTACGCGTAAACCGGAGGGCCAGTAGAAGTCACCTGGCGCGTGTGTGTGTGTACACGCATCTGACCCTGGTGGAGGGCTCAGTAGAGGTCGCGAGACAAGTGTGTACATTCTGACCAGCTGAAGAGACCCAGTAGAAGTCAACTGAAGTGTGTGTGTGTGTGTACACATCTGACCCTGGTGGAAGCTCAGTAGAAGTCGCAGAGACATGTGTGTGTACGCATCTGACCCTGCTGGAGGAAGCTCGGTAGGGGTCACCTAGACATGTGTATTGGGGAATGTATGCACCTGACCGGCTGGAGGGCTCAATAAGTCACCTGGAGAACTTTGTGTGTGTGTACCTGCATCAGAGTCGGCTGGAGGAGCTCACTATGGGTCATCTAGGATGTGTGTGTAGAGTCTTTGTGTATGCATCTGACCCGGCTGGAGTGCTCAGTAGAGTCACCTGAGGCGTGTGTGTGTGTGTGT